>JZKD02S1660914.1:62421-85766 GCA_000966675.3 Picea glauca | reverse complement strand
TAAAAATTATTCGCCCAAATTCTATAGGATAAAATTATTTTACCTTAAAAATCACCAAAATTTTATACAAACTATATAAAATCCTTAGAAATTTGAATATTTTTACAAAAATATCTCCAAACATTTATAGTTGGCATATGAAAGATTAGTAAGATTCGCCAAGGCTTTTACATTTTGAAATAAATTTTCATCCTTAAAATCATCGCTTTTTCTCAACATAATGGTTTCACATCTGTATCTTTGTTTGAATTATGTTGTATTATTCCAGTACCATGTAGCTACAAAATTTGATGCATTTTGTTTATCCAGTTACCCTTATGTAGATTATAGATTTTCATGCAGCTGTAAAGATATGATCTATAAAGAAACGTGTTTTATTGTTATGAAGGATATATTGATTTGTATACAGTGACATAATCAAATATAATCTAACTGTTTATGTTTCATATATAGTAACTCTCAAGTAGCTTCAGAATTTGTATGCATGCCACAAAATTTAATTTGTAAAGATGTAGATAGATTACATAAACTAAATAGTCATGTTATGACTCATAGATCAATTAACATAGAATTATGTATTTTTAGTTATAAATTTGAGAAATGGGAAGTCTACATAATTCTTCTTAGTTATAGAAATATTAAAGCTTTGGAGTTTCCATATACAATATTATGTTTTTTTTAGATAGTGTACATGTTTAGAACATTAAAATGATTTATGCATTAAAGAAAAGAATATTGTATTAATGCCACCTAAATGGAAAAAAATAAGGGTTTTGTTTCCTGTCGTATTAATACTTGAAAACAACCTTCATAAAAAAATTTAGTGAGTAAGAGTAAGATCTACATAATTAAAACTATTAGTTATGAAATTGCATATCAATTCTTTTCTGAGTGTACAACTACATAAATATATTACGAGAAAAAGAACTCAGTATACTCTTTAAATAAAAACATGTTGAAAAAATTTGTTAGTAGATTATGTTTTAAATTATGTGCTACATAATCCTTTACTGGATTAACAAGTCCTAATAAAAATATTATCAGATATTTTATGATCTACGTGTGTGTATATATATATATATATATGAGTTATTCTGAAATGTAGGAATAAATGTAATTGGAGACCTTATACAAGCTCCCATACATTATAACAAATTCAAGTATCAAAACATAAGGAGAAAACCCTGGTGTGGAAGTCCTAAAGAAACAAAAATCTAAATGTATTTCAGACTTGGGTTTTCAGCCGAAAATAGACCATTCAAGTCCAATATTTATTGGGTTGAATTTGAAGCTGGGAAATAAGTGTTCCAAAAGGAACTTGAGTACCTGTTGCTAGTAGAATTTTTTTCATGAAAAATCCATGGAGAAATTTGTATACCTGAAAACATAGTCACAACATTTCATCATAAATGATACTTTTGAATTAAATTAAATATAAGCATAATTCAGAAGGGACGAGAATGGAAGCATAGAATATTGTTGAACCACTTATCTCTAATGGTTTATTTTCATCGAGATTATACTCTGGGATGACCCTCATATAACCATTTCATTTCTCCTTTGAGTATGTATAAATCCTCGCATAAACTCATAGGTTGATAAAACACTTGACAATTGAGCTCATATAAGGAATGTTGAAGTAGAGGAAGAGGAAAACCTACAACCACATGATAGGTTCTCTCGTATGGTCATGAGAGACACATCATTAGCCTTGTATCCACGTAGATAATTCAAGGTTATAATTTAATCAAGTGCAAATAAAAAAATAGAAGTCTCTGTTAATTCTCGGTATCAATTAATAGAGTTTTGTACAAAAGGGCCTACTCCTATTTATAATAAATATATCTATCCAAAAGAACAATCTATAGGAAGATCCTTCTAGAAGCAGAAGCTTCTATTAGGTCTTGTTACATTTGACTTACTCTTTCTTATTGCTAGGACTTATTAATATTGGCCTTTATTACATGGAAATATATTATTCTACCTCTGTCAGGGGTTAGGGAGGTTAGGTCCCTAACATGTCCTCCCCTTTAAAAACAACCTTGTCCTCAAGGATTAAGATGATAAAATTGGTTTAGAATGGTAGCAACTTCCCAAGTGCCATATGTTGGAGTTTTATATTTCCACTAGAATAACACTTCATTGATGGTGGGTTGATGCAGACGACCCTCATGTTGGTCCAAAACTACTTGTGGCTGCAACCAAATGGAGCCTTCTTCATCCAACTCAGGAAGGTTGGTTTGTGTTTGACACTTAGTTCCAATCACCTTCTTTAATCAGGAAACATGAAAAATAGGATGGAGCTTAGAATGAGTGGTAAAATATAACTAACAGGCCACCAGTCCCACACACTTGAGAACGGTATAAGGACCATAAAATTTGGGCACCAATTTCTGATAATGGTCATCCTTGAGGGAAGTTTTCTTATAAGGTTGTAGTCGAAGAAACACTTGGTCTCCTTATGAAAATTGACATTTAGAGTGACCTTTATCTTCATGTTTCTTCATGAGATTCTCATCCATGACCAAATTCTCTTTGAGGGTATGAATAATAGCCTCTCAAACTATAAGAATTTGGTCAACTTCTTGGACCTTCGAGACACTTGGCAGGTATGAGAGAAGTGAAGGTGGATTTTGTCCATATACTGTTTCAAAAGGAGTCATGTAGATAGTTGTATGGTAAGAAGTATTGTACCACCATTCAACGAATGGTAACCATTGATCCCAATGATTTTTCCTTTCCGATTAAAAACACCTCAAATATGTTTCGCAACACTTGTTGACAAATTTAGTTTGAACATTATTCTAGGGATGATAAGCTCTGCTAATATACAATTGGGTGCCCTGTAGCCTAAACATTTCTTGCCAAAAATTTCTCGTGAAAGTGGGGTCTTGATCAGAAACAATAGAATGAGGCATGCCATGAAGCTTGAAGACTTGATCCATGAAAAGTTGAGCCACAATGGAGGCTGTAAATGGGTGTTGAAGAGCATATAAATGAGCATAAACAGAAAGAAGATAAACTAACACCATGATGACTGATTTATTTCTTGTTTTAGGTAATCCCAAAATAAAATCCATAGAGATATCCCTCCAAATAGCATGTGAAATTGGAAGCAGTTGTAGTGTGTTAGGAGCTTTGATTGTTCTTCCCTTGTTGCATTTAAAATCAACACATTATTCCACAAAATTGATAAAGTATTGATTCATACCATGATCCAGGTTGATATCAGTGTTCACCCACCTTTTCCAATTGGCTCAAAATAATTTTTTGGCAATTTTGGTAATTTACTATATTTAGCAGTTTTTAACTTCTGGGGCAATTTTGACGGACTAAATGAAGGGTTTTCAAGATATAACTTCTCAATTATAGCCAAAGGCTCTGATTGAGCCCCCAAAATGAATCTCCTTGACGTTAAATTTCCAATGAGCTATCGTGCACCCCAAACAGAGATCGTATGACAAAGTTACGCCCTGGGGAAGTTGATACACCAAACTACCCAAAACGGGGTCCACAAAAATGTTGGTTTTTCATCTTCCGATGTTAGGGTTTTAGATTTTATTTATGATAAAAATTCCTTTGGAGCCTCATTGTAAAATCATCTTCTCATGTATGCGAGTAGTCATCACATCTCTTCCCAGAGATAAGTCGCCACCATTCTAGCGAGTCTTTCACTCTGTATTTTACAGTCTTTGTACATTTTCACTTATTAATAGAAAATTTTGTATTACTGTATATATTTGTTTATGGTTTCATCTCTGATACATTTATGTTATAATATTGGATATCTGATATATCTATGCACATTTCTTTATCTTATCTCCACTCTCATTTCGTGCCGAAAATAATCTGGATTAGTGGTATCAGAGCAGGTTGCTCTTGATCATTTTTCAGTGAATGTCCCTGACGAGGTCAGAGTATAGAAAGTTGGGTCTATATATTGTCTCTCTTGAATACAATATCTCTCGCACACCCAAGAAACCATCCATGGTGGAAGAAAATAAAAATGACAGAGAAGAGGATTCTATTAATTTGTTTCTTCAGCAAGCTCTCACGTGATAAAGGGACGAAATGATGGAGAATTGTTCCCACACCCTTAAACACCCATCGATAGTAGAAGAAACACCTTCATAAAGCGTCTACTTTGGAGGCAACTCTCCTTTCAAGGTACAAGTCAATTTTGATATTCCTATATTTGAAGGTCAGATAGATGTGAATACACTAGACAAATGGTTAAATTTTTTAGAAGATTATTTCTGTGTTCACAATTTTTCCAACAGAGAAAAGATAACCTCCGCACTCCTTAAGGCTTTCCCCCCTGTCAAACATTGGTGGTAAACTTACTGGGAGCAAAGTTGAACATAGGAATATGGAATATATGGGGCTGATCCCACTTGGGATTTTTTTGTTGATACAGTAAATGAACAATATTACTCTGTTGGAAACTATAAGGACCAATACATGAGATGGACCACACTTTGGAAAGAGGGGAGCCAAGCAGTTTCAAATTTCCATAATACCTTCCATACCTTTTGCACCAAGCTGGGTATCAAATACTCTGAATGAAATTTGGTTCTGAAATACCACGAGGCTCTACATAGTTACATCCAAACTGAAATGGATTTTCTGGACATCTCATCACTAGGTTCTTCTTATCGATATGTTGTTAAAATCAAGTAGATGTTTAAGCACAAAAAAAATGGGATTTCAGGTCTGCATATCCGCAACAACCAAAGTATGATAAAGATGACCCTAATAAATAGTCTCCTGAAAACCAGTCCAGGCCATTGGAAAAGAAGGGTCACGAAAAGACGAAGAAGGACACCGGAAAATGGTGCGATTTCCACAAAATCCCCTGGCACAACACCGATGAATGTTTTTGAAAAACTTCATTGGTGGATGAAATCAAAGACAAGGAGCCAGACCTTGATTCAGAATCTGAATCAAAAAATACTAACAAAATACAGATCATCAACCAAGACCCCACTGTTATTGTTGCAACCGCAACATTCAACTAGAAGAACCAACATATCCTAAAGAGGGGGAGTGCATTTTTCATTCACATATGTGGGTGAAGGGGACCCCACTACATTTTTTTGCTGATAGCGGAAGCCAGAAGAACCTAATCTCAGCAGAGGTCATCAAACAGTTGGGATTTTCGACAACACCACACCCACAACCATACACAATTGTGTGGCTTTTCCAGGGACAAGATCTATATGTCAACCAACAATGTCAATTATCATACGACATACATCCCTTTAAGCATGATGTATTATGTAATGTTTCCCCACTGGATGTATGTGATGTTCTCTTGGGCCAACCATATATGTGGAAGCGCCATGCTATCTATGAGTCTCGACCCCGTAGTGTCATTGTTACTCTGAGGGTCATGTCTATAGGATACCAGAGGTGGTTCCGACTACTATCCCACCTAAACAATGTCGCAAGGTAGTATCTCATACTACAAAATTTAGCTTGTTCACAATCTATTCAAAAGGTGAACATAAGGATGTTGCAACCACTACAGTCTTGGCCCAAGCACCTTCTATCCAACATAAAAAGGTCAACAAGACAGTAAAAGAGAACAAATATTCCTTCTCCACATAGACATATCATGTATCCAGACTAGTTAAATAGGTCCAACCCTTCCAGCCACAGGTTCCTGACAACCTTCAAAAATCTATGCAGCACAACTTCTCCAACAAGGCAAGTAGCTCATAAAGATGCAGATTCAATAAACTTTTTTCCTTCTTCCTAGAGAACTCAACGTAATGGATACCATTTATTCCTAAGGTGGGATTATTGATCCAGGTGAATATCGGTGGCTTCCAACCTTTTCCAACTAGCTCAAAACAATTTTCTTGCAATTTTGGTAATTTACTATTTTTAGCAGTTTTTAACTTCTACAGCCATTTTTGAGGGCCTAAATGAAGAATTTTTAGGATCTATATTTTCAATGATATCCAAAGGCTCTGATTAATCCCCCAAAATGAATATCCTCAGCAATACCTTTCGAACGAGATATCGTGCACCCCAAACGAGGATCGTATGCCAAAGTTATGCCCCTGGGAAGTTGATACACCAAACTACCCAAAACGAGGTCCACAAAATTGTTGTCTTTTCATCTTTTGAGGTTAGGGTTTTTTATTTTATATATGATAAAAAGGCCTTTGGAGCCTCATTGTAAAATAATATTCTCACATATGCAAGTAGCCATCACAACTCTTCTCATAGATAAGCTGCCACCATTCTAGCGAGTCTTTCACTATGTATTTTACAGTCTTTGTATATTTTCACTCATTCATAGAAAGTTGTCTATTATTGTATATATGTGTTTATGTTGCATCTCTGATACATTTATTTTATAATATTGGATATCTGAGATATCTCTGAACATTTCTTTATTATATCTCCATGCTCATTTTGTGCTGAAAATAATATGGATCATACCATCCCAAAAAAAAGAATGTTTGACCCAGTCATAGGTTTTGGTAAACCCTGATGTTACACATTATTTTGGTCACCCTAATGGTGATTTCACAAACATGTGTTCATGATCCCAACATGACTTTTAACATGAGAAAAGCAAGTTCTTTCCTCCTCTACAAGACTGCATTTTAGAAAAGGTCTGCAGGATGCATATATTAAACAATGCGGAATCTATGATTTTCCCAGGCTGCTCTATAGCTAGCCTGTGGGATTTTGTAGGTTGTTATATAGGAAGGCTGTCATGGTGTTCCAAAGCTAAAAGAGGAAAGAGGTTTCATGAAGTTTCTAGAAGGGGAATCTTCTAGAATGTGAGGTGGCATCCTTATGGTTGCGATCCTACTGGTTTCTATGATTTGGTGGGATCATCCTCATCCCTTTAACCAATTCACCTTCTCCTATATAATCATCGGCTTCTAATGGAAAAGGTTAAGAAAGATTAAGCAGATAATTGATGAAAGAATAGGCTGAATACTGTGTGGAGAATCCTATTCCTAGTGATGCTTGAGTCCTCCATTTGTCGATCAATATTTTGTGGATTATCGTCATGGGAATTTTGGAGCAAGTGTATGTGTGTGTTGGAACGAACGACCACTAAAAGGGAACTTGCAACATCAAGGAAATTTGGTTGTATCTTCTACTTTTCATTAATATAATACGGTGGCATGTCTCTTTCCCATAAATTGATTAGTATTTTATTGCATGACTCCTTGATCACATGTTTAGGTTGTCATTGAATTATACTATTGTTGCTTTCACATTGGTTGGTTTGTGTTATTCTAGATCTGATTCCAGAAGAGCACTGGAGTGAAGCAGGGACAACAAAGATATAAGGAAGTGATTCATAACGTATGTTATCTACTCCTCCTTTGGTAGTAAACTCAATGATCACAACTTAGGGAAAGCGTCTTGTCCCATCTTGTTTTGTTCTAGATCCAAGTGGATCTAGGGGGATTAGTTCATTTCTACATATACCGATTTACCCAATAACACCAAAGTGCCCATCTATGGATGAAGCATGAAGATCATAAAGTACCATGGATTTAATTTGTGATTGTTTACTTAAATACAAGTGACCTTTGTAGTGAAGCTCATCATTGTGCTAAGAGTACCCAGGGGAAATTAGAGAATTGGCCTGCAATTGTTGGATCAAATGCGAATTTTTGGGATTGTGTAGCCATTCCTGGAGAATAGCTTTGAGCCAATCTGGGAAAATTAAGGAGATATAAAAAAGTGACCTTTCATCTTCACTTTTTCATGAAATTGCATCAACAACCACATTTTATTTTCATTTCTTCTAAATGATCTCATAATCATATCCAAAGAGATTCGTCACCCATTTTTGTTTCTCCAAGGAGGAATGGTGTTGTTCCAGAAAATGCTTGAGGATTTGAGTATCTATCTTTATTTGGAAGTGTTCCCCTAAAGATAAGGGAAACATAGATCCACTTCATGCAGAATAACCAACATTTCCTTTTCATAGATTGATTTTCCCAAATGGCGCTCTGACATTTGTTTGTTGGTAAAGGCCAAAGCCCAACCATATTCCACAAGGAATACTCCAATTCCTTTCCTGGAAGCATCACATTTCAGGACAAAGGTCTTTGCGAGATCAGGGAGGGTCAGGACTAGAGTGGTTCACATGGCCACCTTCAAGGTTTGAATGGCTTGATCATCTATGGGAGTCCAAGTGAAATAATTATTTTTAAGAAGATAAGTGAGAGGTGTCACAATCTTTCTATAATTCTTAACAAACTTGCAAAAAATCCTGTTAAATCCAGAAATCCATGCAAGATTTTGAGAGTCTTTGGGTGAGGCAAATACTGCATATCTTCAATCCTTTTTGGATCCACCCTAACACCTCTCTTGCCAAAAATATGACCCAAGTACTCAACTTCCAAGGCTCCGAAATCACATTTAGATTGTTTGAGTAAAAGTTGGTTCTCAGAGAGTATATGTAGAACTCTATCCACATGAGCAAGATTGGGTGTCCAAGTTTTACTATAGATGAGGATATCATCAAAGAAAACTAAGAAAATGACAGAGGAAAGGATGGGAGACATGATTCATGAGGCTTTGGAAAGTGGAGGGAGAATTACACAAGCCAAAGGGCATGACCAAAAACTCATAGTGGCCCTCATGAGTTCGAAATGAAGTCTTAGGAATGTCTTCTGCATTCATATGTATCTAGTGGTATCCATAACAAAGATCAATTTTAGTAAAGAACTAGGCACCACTCAATTTATCCAAGAGGCCATCAATGACATGAATGAGAAATTTTTCTTTGATAGTGAGTCTGTTGAGGGCACAAAATTTAGGACACATGAACCAAGAACCTTCTTTCTTAAGGACCATGACCATAGGAAAAGAGTAGGGGATTGTACTAGGATGAATAACACTTGTGATGAGTAATTCTTGAACAATTTTCTCAATTTCATTTTTCTAGGAATGGGATGATGATAAGGACGAAGATTGGGAGGAAGGATGTCGGGGAGAAGGGTAATGGAATGATCATGAACACCATGAAAAGGGGGAAGTCCCTAGGGAGTGGAAAAAAACACTTGATGTTTGGAGAGGATGGATTGGAGGTTCTATGGAAGAGAGGGTGTCTTAGTGGATTGAATGAAATGGAGTTGTGAAATAATGCCAGAATGACCTTTTTTGAGGATATTTTCCATGTGATGGAAACTAATGATCTTTGGGGAACCGACGATGATGCCTTGGAACTTATATTGTTGGACCTCTTGGTGGAATTGCATGGTTAATTCCTTAAAATCCATAAGAATGGGACCTAGAGTCCTTAGCCATTCTGCACGGACCACAATGTCACAAATGCCCATGTTGATAGAAAACATATGATATTTCATGTGGTACTGACCAATTTGGAAACACACATTTTCACAATGCCCCCCACATTTCATGGACCTTCCATTGGCATTCATGATCTGAAAATTATTGACAACATGGATATAGAAATTATTTTCTTGGAAAATGTAGTAATGAATAAAAATATCGGTGTTTCCACTATCATCACCCAACAAGGATGATGAAATTATGATGCTTAATGTAACCAATTAGCTTGAGGGTTTGAGGAGAAGAGAACCGAATGAGAGCATTCATGGAAATGACCGGTTCGACTTCATGAGGGTTGAAGGGTGGGGTGATGTCAGTGGGTTTAGGTGACTCATCTAGAGGGGGTCCTCAATATTGTCTTCCAAAACATTTTCATAGATGTCTATAAAATATTTTGTTCCTTAAACTTTTTCCCAGGAAAATATTTGTCATCACAATTATAACAAAGGCCTTTGAGTTGGCCTTCAACCATTTCTACCCTGGTCAATTTCTAGATCTTTAGTGGAGTAGAAGGAGGAATGGGAGTGATTGTTTTAGTGTGAGGAGTGAAGAAGGTTTTTTGGGTTTCAGAAGAGACAACTTGTTGTGTTTCCTTAGTTCTTTTAGTAGTTTCCACCCAACTCTAAGGTTGATCCATGAGGACATGGGAATGAATCTCATCCTTGAGGCCACTGATAAAACATTCTCAGAAAAAATAATTAAATATGCCCTCTGTACAAAAATCAAACCGCTCAAAAGTATCTTTCGAGTCTTCCACTATGCCATACTGTTTCAACTTTGTCAAAAGGCCTAAATGGTTGGTGTTAGTGTCAAAGCATTCATAAAGTTTTGCCACAAAGTGTGTCCAGGACACATACCCTTGGTAGGAATTTTTTCTCCATTGCCAATGTTCTTTATCTAGATGGAGAACACCATATCGGAGTTTGGCCAACTCATCTGTAATGCCATGCAAAGAAAAATAATGTTCCATTTTATTTACCTAGCCACTCAGATCCGATCCATCAAATTTGTTCACAGTCACACGTGGAAGGCGTAGGTTAGGCTCAAAATGATGGGGCTGAAACGTTTGGGAATTAGAGGAAGTTTCACCTTTAGAGTGAAAAGCGGGGTCAGAGGAGGGAAGATCTACAAGGATAGTTAGCTTGGCACAAATCATTGTAGTGAAGGATGCAAGTTGGGTAGCGAAGGATTCATGTTTCGTAGTGAAGTCCTCTTTGATGGTTTCCATTTTGGCATTGGTGGAGGAATGCCTGTTTTTATTGAGGGTGGAAAAATCGACACTGATTTTCCTAACTTCTTTTTGGGTCTCTGTGAAATTAGAGTGCAAGGAATTGAATCGAGCTTCAAATTCTTGGCTAAGGGTGTGGGTCATGATGACGAGGGAAAATGAAAATGGACGTGTGGGAAAACATAGAAAATGTGTGACAGGTGAAGTGTATCATGATGATCAAGGCGATGAAGAGAATCCAAAGGGGTAAGACCCAAATAAAGGTGTTGGAAGGGGTCGGGTCCACGGGAATTTTGTTTTTGCTAAAAAATGATAGGTATGACTGTGATAAGGGAAAATATAGGAATCTAATGGGATAGGGCTCAAATAATAGTGCCAATAGGATCCAAACTTTTTTTTTACACCTGTTATACTCCTATTTGAAGAATACTACAATGTTGAAATGCCCAAATTCCTAATAACAAGAAATGTGTAGTAATTTCACAAACTGAATGTAGGAGGCACAGTTGCGAGACAATAGATATTGTATGTTATGTTTTTTTTTTCGATATATGTACGAGGTAAAATAATAGTACTCATCCCAATATCAAAGGAAACCAACTAAATAGGCTATAACATTCCCTTAGTCATACTACCCGACTACCCAGGCACTAGAGAGTATCTTCCCGAGTGTTGTTCTCGGTGGCACTATATCAGTCAGGCAACTAATTGGTTTATCTATGGAGGGATTCAAGAGATATAGGTCGATCTATATAGAAGGGTACTAATAGGGGTTAGAAGGGTGTCCAACAAATGTGTGCTTGAGTACCACTTGTATTTCCTATGTGCATGACTCCCCAACCTCGGGTTTATGTGGGTAATGATAGATCTATGTAGCTTTAATATGTTGGAATATGCCTCTACCCTTAAAAAAAAATAACCTACAATTTTCTTCCAACTACAGTTCTATGATACCACTTGTAGTATTCCATATGTAAAATAGTTTTCAAAACATAAATATTTTAGCTAGAAATGGAAAAGCAACAATGATGTAACCAAAAAAGTACCAGAATAATACGTGAATAACACCAAAAAGAGAACCTTGATGAATGATAGCAATGTTCACTTGCCTCTTCAAGGGGAAAGCCTCTAACAGAGAAAATCTCTATTATAATAATATCCAAGACAAAACTTCTAATACCCTCTACTCCTATTTATACTAAATATGTCTATCCAAAATAACAATCTAGAGGAAGATCTATCTAGAAGCGAAAGCTTCTATTAGGTCTTCTTACATTTGAATTACTCTTCCTTACTATTAGGCCCTATTAATATTGTCCTTTATTAAATGGAAATATATTATTCTAGAAAAACTAAATTATCTCCTTGGGGTGTTTAATTTATTAAATACATATATATGTTTACAAACTCTAAGCCTTGGCATGCCTATCGAAATATTAATATAATACTATTTCCTACATCTTCCCATTCCCTGAATTAATCTCTATGTTAAATCCACCAACTCATAGGGACTCTCATGATGATGTTAATTGATAATAGTTTTATTTTATTTTATTATGTTCTCCTCCATTATATCCAAGATTAATCAAATCTCAGAGGATCACACAACTTAATCCCTGTCTATCACACGAATATCTCCACTTATGTACATATCCTATTGGACATATCATAACCTCCTATTTTCCACCTACCCAAATAATCTTCCTATTCATATCATACAACCATATGCTCCTGTATCTCAACTCTCACTATCTATAGTTGGGTTTATGTAGTCTTACTTCCGTGTATTCAGATTGTAAATAATTTCTAAAATATTGAGCTCTGCACATCATCATTAATATGATCAATGTATATTTTTCCTTCAATGGGTTCTAAAGGAGTGACCACTTTGAGATATTAGTGGAAAAAGGAAACATTTTTGTGGTTTAGGAGTAGGATTTCTTTGTTGTCAAATTCCCAATCTATATCCAACAAATCTAGGTAGGGGTCCTTTTCATCCAAAATTTCAATAACTTCAAAATCAACTAGAATCTTCACTGCATCTATATGTACCTCTGCATGTTCAACTTTTCCAATAGTGAAAATTCTATAATAAATGGCTAAGATCAATTGGAAGTGTGACCAAATTTGTATTGGATTCCTATCAGTCCCTAAGTTTTCTTTGGAAGAATTTTCATGTCAAATCTAATATCCAATAGGACATCCTTCATTTCATAACCTCCCAACTCCATATTCATCTTGAACTCTCTTCCTATTTGTTTTCTCCTCTTCTTAACTTGTCTTATATTACACTCATGATTTGGAGAGGAGAAGGGCTCTTCATTGTTTAAAATGAGTATCCATCTTGATAAGATATTCATTAATCTCTTAGACAACTTCGAATAACATAACCATTTTATACAACATATTAAAAAATCCCTCAACTCATTAGAGGTTTCAACCTCTAGGATTTTTGTTGGTATGGACCTCTTTCTCATACTCAGGTGCATTTTGAAATGTATCTATCACATTACACAATAATTTTTTCTAACCACCTAGTTTGAACATTGATGGGGCTTGAATAACTTTCTTGATATTACATGTTAATATTGCTTCTTGCTTTTGCATCTATCCCAATAATTACTCCATCTTGAGTTACCACATGTACTTACATGCATCTATATTCTTTTCATGTTTTTGTTGTCACAACATGTTCCCTTTTTTATTCACATTTCTTTATAAAATATGGGCATTCCTTTATCCCGTGGTCTACATTATTGCAATAGACACAGAGAACATGGGGTTTTGTACAATGTTGATTAATTCATTTGACTTATCCATAGGTAAACAAAAATTAGGTATCCTCATGCCTCAATATCGGCCTCATCCTCTTCCTATGAATTTTCCCTCTCCTCTTCCTCCATTAATTTCCATCCCCTAAACACAGTATGCATCCACTGTGTTTTATTTCATTAGCTATACTGACCTATAGTTTTTCATGTCATGCCTTGTAGATTTACAAGAAAACAGAATGTTGTGTTTGTTGAAGTATAATATTCTTGTACAATAAAATAACAAGGTGACATGTGTTCCCATTGTATGCATATTTCGTACCTATCTAACTTGGACCCCACATGGGATGGATTCCATACGCCTATAAAAGTGTAATTACTCATCATTGTGAATTATTTCTATGATATCCATATATTTTACACTGAGTTACCAAACATTCCCATGCATTTATTTTTGTTATAACCCTAAATTCCTCTAAACATGCACACATGGCCTTTGGCCCTCTTACTTGCATTTTTTGGCAAAGCACTGTTGAGTTGCTCTTCATAAAAACCAATTTTTTGAATATGTATGCACCCTGATCCACTATTTCTCATGTACATACGCTTGTTGCACCACTAAAACTCACGTACATATGCATGTTGCACCATTACAACCCATGTATACTTGCAAAAGTTTCAAAAAAAAAAGTTGCAAGGAATTCATTGAGATTACCGGTTATTGGGTAGTTTCCCAACTAATCCATCGCCTATAGCCCATCACCCAATCGAATAACCATCATTTTTTCATACAAAAGGAGGTTTTGGGGTCTCATTTGAGATCTAGACATAAGAACAAGGAAAATCTGCCCGATTTCACATCCCCTCCTTTCCCAAGTAATTGCATCCCTTTTGTGAGAATTGCCTTAGCATTCCCCCATTAGCCCCTTCTTCCTCCATCAAAACCCATTCACTTCCCAAGAAGAGATCAGAGGGTTGAGAGGAGAATCTTATATAAAGGTGCACTTGGATCTTGGTGAAGAGGAGCCCAGACCAGGTTTGTAGAGCAGTAGTCGACTTTGATTGTAAAGGTATAATCATTGAGTTATTAATAAAAGAATTACTTTTCATGTCCCAAATCATGGTGTACTAAATGTTTTATTGGCTTATGTTTTGACATTCTAACATCTAAACCTAATTTGTATATGGAATAACATGCTTGTCATTTCCTGTTTTTCAATATTTGGATGCAGGTCAGCCCTAGGAGGAGACGTGCAATCAACGAAACTTCCAAGCATGAGGAGGTCATCACCAGACGTGGGATTCGAGGTATAGATACCCAATCTCCCTTTTCTTGCATTATTTATATGAGTTTTGGTATGTTTGGGGTAGTTTAGAGAAGTAGTTGACTTTTAGATGGTTAATTGATCTGCCTACATTCTGAACTATGGTGTAGTCATAGAGGGGGTTTTTCCGCTAGCAGAACTGGCAACCATATTAGGGAAGCCTCTAGGGGTTTTTAGGGGATTTTAGGTTGTCTGATTGGTTTTTTATGCCTTTCGAGCTTCTGTTGAGTCTTCTAAGTCTTTTAAGGGATTTTGGTCACCTTCAGGTGCCATACCATTTCTCCTTTCCCTATAAGACTATTTGTTTTCTTTATTTTTTAAGGAAGTATGGAGGTGTATCCACCCTGCTTTGGGTCAACCCATGTACATATGTTCCCTTCTCAGTAATCAACATGCGTACATATACAGGTTTTCAAAGCAACAATAGCGTACTTGGTTCAAGAATTTTTTATTTTTTTTTTCAAAAAGAGGCACCGAACCTCTTTCCTGGTTGAGGTTTATACTTATTAGGGTTTTTTGATATAGTTCAAAGTCTTTGGTTTTACAGCCACATCTTGGGTTAGAATTCAATTTACTTGTATTTTTTAATTTTCTTGTGTTTACTTATGAAAGGGTTTTAAGAGATTCTTTGAGTGATTGATCTTCCTGTTTGGTTTCTTTTATGATTCCGTATGATCTGCAGTAGGCCAAATATATGTTTCAGTCTTTTCTTGTTGATCTTTTTACCCCTTTCATTTTCTTTGAAAAAGAGAAAAATAGGTTTTATTTTAGTTTTTTTGTTTGAAGCAACTTAAAAAAAGAGAGAGATTTTTCATTTTCAGTTTGGTAAAATAGTTGTAGTTAGTCATTTTATGAGAAAGGAAAAAGAGTTCATTTTTTAAGTTATTTACTGATTTCTTGAAACTTAAGTAGCTTGTAGTCAAGTGAAATTTCGTTTTAGGTCTTCTTTTTAAAGATATTGAAAAATTTAGTTAAAGAAAATTTGGTTACAAAGAGTTAGTTGTAAATCTTTACTTTTAACTAGAATTATTTTTTCTTTCAAGTTTAGTTTTTTTATCCTCTTTTCGTCTCTGATAACATCACTAGTTTCATCGTCCTATCCTTTGAGTTAATCAAGCCATTAAAACGAAAACTAAACCTAAAATTAATTAGACTTTTATGTTTGTAGGGTCAACCAACTAGTTTAGGGTTAGGGTCTTGAATTAGGTTGGACGGGAAACTCTTCAAGGCCATTAAACAAACATTGGAGTCAGAGTGAGGGAGTGTTAAAGTCCAGTGACATGAAATTTATCTGGGACCCCCCACTAACACAGGGGATAAACATGAGTTCGCGTCAGGAAAGGAAGTGGAGATAACCCCTCCAAATTCAGACTAAATGTAGCAGGGAATTGATATTGAGGACTTGTCCTGGGAATATTATATCCTTTATTTTCCTACAGAGCCTCGTGGAACTCAAATCCATTATATATCCTATGTTTTCTTCCAGACCACTTGCTTTTGATACCCTTGATAGGTTTCGTACTAGTTATCCTGCTCATTGCGATCTGCCTGACTATCGATTGTACCCTCCTGGTGATTGTTTGCGAGATGACAACTTAGTTTCCCATATTCTAGGGACTTACACAAGTGACTGCAGGGGTATACCATGGTACCTAGGGAAAAATTTATATCGCATGTCATAGAGTATACCCAAAGGGTGATTCTGTGTTTGAGTTTCACTTACACCAGTTAGTTTCTCTAGTGTTGATTGGCGTAACTGTCCTTCCAACTAGATAGTCGTATACTTGATTTTCCTTTAGGAGATTTTAGTGTGTGGTCTGTTCTCCCTAGTTTTCCATAGTGATTTAGCCAACAATTTATTTTGGTCTCTAACCTAAGGTGGTAGATTTCCCACTCTGTCGGTCGTGAGGATTTTTTTTTCTTCTGATTATAAACGTGGAGCYGCCTCTTTATAGGCRTATTTTTTTATAACAYTRGTTTGCCAGAGTTAGTGTSTGAGACTTTTACGCACTTGAACGATCCCACAAGGGGAGAACCTATGCATAAGATATTCATGGCTAAATTTTCTAACAATACCAACAAAGTAACCCCTTCGCAAGGGAATTCTTTTGCTTTTCCTTTGTTCAGAAACATTGGTGTCCCTTTGATGGCTACTTTGTACATTCCTGGGTTGAATGTGGGACTACTAGTTTGGTTGGGTACCATTCCAAATGTCTCGAATCCTCTTGATTATTATCAGTTAAGTGTCTTATGTCATGGGCACCATTTTGATGCTCCTTCATCAACAAATTCCTCTCCTCCTTATTCTCCCGCCTCTAGTGAAAGTATAGTTACTAGTTGTTGGAAGTCTACATGAAATAGGAAGAGAAAGAATAGGAAGAATAAATCACCAACCTTTGTGAGTCATGTTGGAGATAGGTCATCAACCTATGCAATTCATGTTGATGACCCACACACAAACTTTGAAGGTCATGCTGGGGGCAAGCACCCAGCCTCTACAAGTCATGCTGGGGGAAAAGGTCCAGTCACTCATAGTCATACTGGTAATAGGTCTATAGCCTCTGTGAGTCATGTTATAAAACCATCACCAACCTTTGCAAGTCATGTTGGAGATGTGCAACCAACCACTACTATTTATGTTGTGGGCATTGATTCTCTTGAGAAAGCTAGATGGAAAGGACATAAGCCTAAGTTCCCTTGTAATCTTTGCAAGGGAGATCACCTTACTCATTTGTTCCCTAGCCTTCTAAAGGTACAAAGATTGTGATTTTGAGTCTTCTAAGGTTCCCTCATAGTCTATTCAACCTTTGGTTGATGAAGTGATCATGCTAAAGCAATATTCAATTGATCCCACTCCTCTTTTAGGGGGTGATGTGCCTCTAGACCATGTTGTCTCAAAGCTTATTCATCCAATGGTTGATAAAGTGGTCATGCCGATGCAGTCATCCATTGATCCCACTCTTCTCTTGGAGAGTTTCAAGTCTACCAAAGTGGTCACGTTGATGCAATATTCAACTGATCCCACTCTTCTCTTGGGGAGTGATGTGTCTACCGACTATGTTTTCAGCATTTCCAATTTAGTACTTTCATAACAAGGGGGAATATCGATCTCTTCGAGCACACCCCATCTAAGCCCTAGGATGGTTTCCTTTGATTGGAATGATCTTGTTGAGCCCTATCTTCCTTCTTCTTCACATTTTCAAATAAGGGTTGAATTAAATTCAATAAACATTTATCGATGTATTGTGGATGAAGGAGCCTCCACAAGTATTTTATCCTCATCGGTTCGTCAATCCTTAGGATCTCCCAAGATTGGTTTTTCTTCGTATGAGTTGTTGGATTTTGAAAGACATCCTAGTGAATATTTGGGGGTTCTTCCTCAGTTTACTATCTCATTAGGTGGGAATATTGTCCTTGTCGATGTTATAGTGGTGTAAGGCTCGTTAGATTTCAATATGCTTTTCGGGAATGATTATTTATATGTTATGAACGTTGTGGTGTCTACGCTCTTCTAGGTGATTCATTTCCCTCATAATGGAAGCATTTTCACTATCGACAAACTAGCATCTAATAATAGCCATCCTAATTTGGCATTAGTTCAGGATACCCCTTTATATTTTCCTAGTGTTCATGTAGAGTCTACGTCGACATGAGTTAATTATTGTGGTGTTTTATCCTCGATGTTCAATTTCTCCTGAGGAGGAGTTTGTTCAGTCATGTATTCCTTCTCGAGACATGGTCTCGAAAATTCATCCGTTTTTTTATCCAATGAGGGAATGGGAGCCCTTTCTTCCCCCTCTTGGTACAAGTGATCTCATCAGGATTACTTGAGAAAAGCGTTCCTCTGGAGTCTTCTTTAAGACCTTTTCAGACTCTCTAAACATGAAACAATTTCCATGTGATATTGTTTCCCTTCATGCTCACAAAAAATCAAATTTGAAGGCACATCTGTCGAACAATAGTTTACCCCATTTTCGGTCTAGATGGTCAATTGCATGAACAAAGGTATTCTCTAGGAACTGTGATTCTCTCTAGAAGAGCATTCTCAAGTATATGTTTAACCCTTTTTCTGGCACGAGGGACTAAATTTACGAAAAATGAACATTCTCCTTGGTTTTCGTTTATCATCTTTTTCGGGCCTCGAAGATTAATTACGAAAAAGGAACCCCCATGGAGTCCATAGCTAAGCTACTTTCAGACTCCCTAAAATTGAAAACATCATTGAGTGACCTTGTTCCTTCACACTCGTTAAATTGGTCCAGAAGAACATCTACTAGCATGAGTTTACCCCTTTTTCTGACCTGTAGATTATGGAGGAAAAAGTTACACCTCGAGAGATTCATCTAGCCGAGAGAGTTCTCCTTAGTAACTTTTACAATTTTTCGACCTAAGGGGACTAAAATCAGAAAAAGGTTGTGAGTCCATAGTTAAGCTTTTTTTAGAGTCCTTAAAATTGAAAAGATTGTCGAGTGATATTTTGTTTATCACACTCGTTAAAATGGTTTTTAATATATGTCTTTTCGGTGCCTATTTACCCCTTTTTCGAACTGACTTTACTATTTCTAAAAAAGGTACTCCCCTGAGTCTTCTTTTATGGGTTTTTTCAGACTCTCTAAACGTGAAAAAACTATCGATCTTACATTATTTGGGCTCGTTAAAAATTACATTGAAGGGGGTTTCATTGTGTCTTTTTAATTGCATTTGCATCTCTACATCTTTGTCCTAATGCCAGTTCCATGTTGCTCTCAACTGAACCTTTGAAGTGTGCCTTGTACGCAAGCCTTGTATCACTTTTCCTCTACGACCTGACACCTTCACCCATGGAATAATTTTTTCTAAGTATCTTTTTCCTGTACATGTCTCCTTGCTATGAGAATTGGTGTGTTCCTTGAGACTGCAACTAGTATGCTTGCTTTCAAAACTCACTCCTCCTTTGTAACATAACATTCTTTTATTCTTTTTCAGGCTCTTTAAAAATTGGAAAAGACAAAAAAATAAATAAAATAAACTGAAAAAGAGTGGACGGGAAGTATATATTCTTTTTTGGCAGCACAATGAAGCTCCCTTGGAAAAATAACATCCTTTCATTTGTTCGTCAAGCATTGGGATCTAATGATATATTATGGGTTCATTACCCAGTATGGTTGTCATTTCTTCTAGTGGGAAAACCCCCCTATGACTACACCAGGGTTCAGAATGTAGGCAGATCAATTAATCATCTAAAAGTTAACTACTTCTTTAAAATACCCCAAACATACCAAAAATCATATAAAGAAACAAAGAAAAATGAGATTGGGTAACTATACCTCAAATCCCATGTCTGGTGATGAACTCCTCCGCTTGGAAGTTTTGTTGACTTCACGCCTCCTCCCAGGGTTGACCTACATCTAAAGATTGACAAACAAGAAGCAACAAGCATTTTATTCCATATACAAATTAGGGTTAGATGTTAGAATGTCAAAACATAAACAAATTAGGGTTAGATGTTAGAATGTCAAAACATAAACCAATAAAACATTTAGTACACCATGATTTGGGATAGGAAAATTAATTCTTTTATGAATAAATCAAATATTATACCTTTACAATCAAGGTCGGCTACCGCTCCATGAACCTGGTCTGGTCTCCTCTTCACGAAGATCCAAGTGCACCTTTATATAATCTTCTCCCCTCAACCTTCTGATCTCTTCTTGGGAAGTGAATGGGTTATGATGGAGGAAGAAGGCGCTAATGGGGGGAATGTTGAGGATATTCTCACAAAAGGGAAACAATGACTTGGGCAAGGAGGGGATGTGAAATYAGGCAAATTTTCCTTGCTCTTATGTCTAGATCTAAAATGAGACCCAAAAACCTCCTTTTATATGACAAAAGGATGGTTATTCAGTTGGGTGATGGGCTATAGGTGGTGKATTAGTTGGGAAACTACCCAATAGCCCGTAATCTCAACGAATTCCTTGCAACTTTTTATTTTTTGCAACTTTTGAATGTATAYGCGGGTTGTAATGGTGCAGCATGCGTATGTAYGTGAGTTGTAGTGGTGCATAAAGCATATGTACGCGGGAAGTAGTGGAGTAGGGCAAGCACATCTTCAAAAAAATGGTTTTTAAGAAGAGAAACTCAATAGTGGTTTGGAAAAAAATGCAAGAGGGCCAAAGGCCATGTGTACATGTGTAGAGCAATTTAGGGATATAACAAAAATTAATGCATGTGAATGTTTGGTAACTCAGTGTAAAATAGATGGCTATCATAGAAATGAATTCACAGTGATGAGTAATTACACTTGTATAGGCATATCAAACCCATCCCATGTGGTGTCCATAGGTGTATCGAATCCATTCCATGTGGGGTACAAGTTATATAGGTACCAAATATGCATACAATGGGGACACATGTCACCTTGTTATTTTATTCTACAATAATATTTTACTTCAACAAACACACCCTTCTATTATTTTTTAAATCTACATGGCATGACATTAAAAACTACAGGTCATTGTAGTTAATGAAATAAAACATAGTGGATGCATATTGTGTTTAGGGGATGGAAGTTAATGGAGGAAGAGGAGAGAGAAAATTCATAGGAAGAGGATGAGGCAGATATTGTGGCATGAGGATACCTACTTTTTTTTTACCTATGGATAAATAAAATTCATTATTCAACATTGTACAAAGCCCCATGTGCTCTGTGTCTATTGCAATATCATTAACCACATGATAAATGAATGTCCATATTTGATAAAGAAATGGGAATAAAAAAGGGAACATGTTGTGACAACAATACCATGAAAATAATATAGATGCATGTATGTAGATGTGGTAACACAAGATGGAGTAAGGATTGGGATAGATATAGAAGCAAGAAACAATATTAAAAGGTAATATCAAGAAAGGTATTCATGTGCCATTAATGTTCAATCTAGGTGGTTATAAAACATTCTTGTGTAATCTGATAGATACATTTCAAAATTCACCTGAGTATGAGAAAGAGGTGCATACCAACAAAAATCCTAGAGGATGAAACCTCTAATGAGTTGAGTGATTTTTTAAGATGTTGTATAAAATGGTTATGTGATCTGAAGCTATCTAAGAGATTAATGAATATCTTATCAAGATGGATAATCATTTTAAACAATGAATATCCCTTCTCTTCTCCTCTTCATGAATGTCATATAAGACAAGTTAAGAAGAGGAGAAAAAAAATGGGAAGGGAGTTCAAGATGAATATGGGGTTGGGAGGTTATAAAATGAAGGATTTCCTGTTGGATATTAGATTTGACATGAAAATTATTCCAAAGAAAACTTGGGTATTGATAGGAAGCCAAATTTGGTTTGGTGACTCATCCATCTGAGCTTAGCCATTTAGTATAGAATTTTCACTATTGGAAAAGTTGAACATGCAAAGGTAGATATGGATGCGGTTAAGATTCTAGTTGATTTTGAAGTTATTGAAATTTTGGATGAAAAGGACCCCTACCTAAATTTGTTGGATATATATTGGGAATTTCACAACAAATAAATCCTATACCTAAACCACACGAAGATTTCATGTTTCCGCGAATATCTCAAAGTGGTCACTCCTTTAGAACCCATTGAAGGAAAAAGATGCATTGAGTTTGTTAATGATGGTATGCGGAGCTCAATCTTTTTGAAATTATTTACAATATGAATACATGGAAGTAATACTACATAAACCCAACTATAGATAGTGAGAGTTGAGATAGAGGAGCATATGTTTGTATGATATGACTGAGAATATTCTTTGGGTAGGTGGAAAATAGGAGGTTATGATATGTCCAATAGGATATGTAAATATGTGGAGAGATTTGTGTGATAGACAGGGATGAAGTTGTGTCATCCTCTGAGATTTGATTAATCTTGGATATAATGGAGGAGAACATAATAGAACCAAAAAAACTATTATCAATGAACATCATGATGAGAGAGTCCCAATGAGTTGGTGGATTTAACATAAAGATTACTTCAGGGAATGGGAAGATGTAGGAAAGAGTATTATATTAATATTTTGATAGGCATGCCAAGGCTTAGAGTTTGTAAACATGTATAAGGATTTAATAAATGAAACACCCCAAGGATCTAATTTAGTTTTTACAGGTGAGATGGACTGAGAAGGACTTTCGAGTAGAGAAGTGGACACATCAGTTCATTCACACATTAGATGTTATTCCTAGAAGTTGGTATGTGAAAGATGAAAAGGGAGATGAATGCAAGAATATGAAGCAATGTATAAAAATTATTAATTACATTTAGATTCGGTTAAAAAAACCTCAATCTAGGATTGTGAAGGAAATTAAGCACTTCATCTTTCAGGGTAGAACAAAATAGGAAAGTCAAGGACAAAAGTGGTTTGCATGTATCATATGAATATTGAGAAATTGAAAGATCCCATCTACTACCAAAACATGGAGGGAGAAGAGATAAAATAAGATCATTAATTAAGAAACATAGAATTTATTCATGGAGGGAGAAGAGATAAAATAAGATCATTAATTAAGAAACATAGAATTTATTGAGATAGTTAGAGAAAGAGTTTATTATCAGTATCATTTAAAGATAAATAAGTGGAGCATTGGGATTAAATGTGAACAAAATATGACAATTGTTGGAGACTACTAAGATCAAGATACTATTACCAAGTTATTTGATTTGTTTATATATATA
>JZKD02S1660914.1:50723-62407 GCA_000966675.3 Picea glauca | reverse complement strand
AGGGAATTTATATTTTCTTGGATATTTTAAGGAGATGAAGGGAATTTTAGTATCCTCCAAAGAACTAAAAATATAATATAATTGACATATGATAATAAGACTGCCAAGAAATGACCATATTAATTGAACAAAAAATATAAGAAGAAATTAAAATAGAGGCTTGACATATTGTTGATAGCATCTATAATTTATCTATTAAAAGAGTCTGAATGGATCATCCCCATGGAAATTCAAAACAAGAAAACATAATAGATTCATATGTATATTGACAAGTTACATACTTGAACGTAAATTTTTTAAATTGAAAAGTTACACCACCATTTATAGATGAAGTCTCGGAGAATGTGGGAGAAATGTAAGATTACTCATTCATTAATGGGATCTCATAATACCATAAAGTCAATAAAGTCATAATTCCAAGGAGGAAATAGGGAAAACTTTAGCCACTTAGTGGATGTTGTTTGGTTACAATGTCATATCATTTAGATTGAATAATGCATCCATTGTATACTCTATAATTATGATCATTTCATTTAAGTATATCATACATAAATTTTTGCAATTTATCTAAATGACTACACTATATTTATCTTCATCTTATTGAAGGACAACATACAAGTATTGAGGCTAATGCTAGACAGATATAGAAAATTACAAATATCCTTGAATTTGAAGTGTATTTTGTCACCACCTCTAGAGTTTTGTTGAGTTTTGTTGGGACATGTTTCTTGAATGGAGGGACTATTGGTAGACTGGGTGAAGATAGCTATGATCTTGGACATTCCATCCCCTATGTATATAAAGGTCATACATACTACATTGGGACATATATGATACTATTGCAAGTTTGTTAAGAATCACATGCACATTACAACATAGTTGGAGAATCTATTGAAAAGAGACGTGGAATTCATTTTCAGTACTAACTTTCAAGGAGCATTCAATTTGTTGAAGGAAAAGCTAGTAGTGTTTCAATTTTAATACTTCTTGATTTGATGAAATTGTTTCAGGTGGACATAGATTCTTTGGAAATTTCACTTGGCACAATTTGTGTTATGGACCTAACCTCCCTAACCCCCCACGTAGGTAGAATAATATATTTCCATGTAATAAAAGACAATATTAATAGGACCTAGTAGTAAGTAAGAGTAAGTCAAATATAAGAATACCTAATAGAAGCTTTCACTTCTAGACAGATCTTCCTCGAGATTGTTCTTTTGGATAGACATATTTAGTATAAATAGGAGTAGAGGGTATGAGAAGTTTTGTCTTAAATATTATTGTAATAGAGCTCTTCTCTATTAGATGATGCCCCATTAAAGAGGCAAGTGAGCATTGCTATCATTCATCAAGGTTCTATTTCTGGTGTTATTCTCGTATTATTCTAGTATTTTGTTGGTTATATCATTGTTGTTCTGCCATTACTAGCTAAAATATTTATGTTCTGAAAACTATTTTACATCTGGAATACTACAAGTGGTATCATAGAACTTTACTTTGAAGAAAATTGTAGGTTAATTTTTTTAAGGGTAGAGACGTATTCCAACATCTTAAAGCTATAGATATCTATCGTTACCCGCATAAACCTATCATCGAGGAGTCATACACATAGGAAATACAAGTGGTACTCAAGCACACATTTGTTGGCAACCCTTGTAAACCCTGTTGGTACCCTTTCAGGTGGTAGCGCATCATAAAACACCTCTATATGGATCTACCTAAATCTCTTTAATCCCTCCATAGATAAACTGATCAGTCGCCTAACTGTTATAGTGCCACCGAGAAAAGCACTCGGGAAGATACTCTTTAGTACCTGGGTAGTCAGGTAGTATCACTAAGGGCATGGTCTAGCCTCTTTAGTTGGTACCCTGAGATATTGGGATGAGTACTATTGTTTTAACCCACACTTATATCAGAGAGATATAGCACATGGAAAACCCTTGTCTGTAGACACCTTGCAGAATGGAAACAAAAACAAAACATACAAGATCTATTGTCGTGCAACTGTGCCTCCTACATTCGAGTTGCGAAATTACTACACATTTTGTCCTATTAAGAATATGGGCATTTCAACATTGTAGAATTCTTTATATAGGAGCATAACATGTGTAAAAAAAAAATGGATACTATTGGCACTATTAGTTGAGATCTATCCCATCGGATTCCTCTATTTTCCATTATTGCAATCATACCTATCATTTTTTAGCCAAAATAAATTTCTCATGGACACTACCCCTTCCAACACCCTTATTTAGGCCTTACACCATTGGATTCTCGTCATCTCCTTGATCGTCATGATACACTTCACCTATAAACCATTTTTTTTGTTGTCCCACGCGTTCCTTTTCATTTTCTCTCTTTTGCATGGCCCACACCCGTAGCCAAGACTTGGATGCCCGCTTCAATTCCTTGCACTCTAATTTCACAGAGACCCAACAAGAAGTTAGGAAACTCATTGCCAATTTTTCCACCCTCAATAAAAACGTGCATTCATCCATCAACGCCAAAATGGAAACCATCAAATAGGACCTCGCTATGCAACTTGACTCCTTCGCTACCCAGATTGTATCCTTCACTAAAATGATCTGTGCCAAGCTGGGGTTCTTCCTTAGTTGCCTATCTCATTAGGTGGGAATATTGTCCTTGTTGATTTTATAGTGGTGAAAGTCCCGTTAGATTTCAATATGCTTCTCGGGCATGATTGTGTATATTCTATGAATGTTGTGGTGTCTACGCTCTTTCGAATGATGCATTTCCCTCATAATAGAAGTATTGTCACTGTCGACCAGTTGGCATCGGATAATCATCATCCTAATTCGGTGTTAGTTCAGGCTGCCCCTTTATATGTTCCTAGTGTTTGTGTAGACTCTACCATGCCACAAGTTAATTATGTGGCATTTTATCCTCGATTTTCAATTTCTCCTAAGTAGGAACTTTTTCACTCATGTTTTCCTTCTCGAGACATAGTCTTGGAAATTGATCCGTTGTTTTATCCAATGGGGGCATGGTAKCCCTTGCTTCCCCCTCTTGGTATAAGTGATCTAGTCAGGATTACTTGAGAAAATTATCCCCTTGGAGTCTTCTTTAAGCCCTTTTCAGACTCTCTAAACATGAAAGTATTGTCGAGCGATCTTATTTCCCTTCACGCTCGACAAACTCAAATTTGAAGGCACGTCTGTTCGATGGTAGTTTACCCCCTTTTCAATTCGAATGGTCAACTGTAAAAACAAAGGTGTGATTTAGGAACTTTGGTTCACTAGAATAGTATTCTCAAGTATAAGTTTAACCCTTTTTTTGGGCCTGAGGGACTAAATTTGTGAAAAAGGAACACTATCCTTGATTTTGGTTTATCACCTTTTTTGAGCCTCAGAGATTACTTACGAAAAAGGAACCCCCATAGAGTGCATAGTTAAGATATTTTCAGAGTCCCTAAAATTGAAAATATCATCGAGTGACCTTGTTCCTTCACACTCATAAAATTGGTCCATAAGAACATCTACTGACATGATTTTACCCCTTTCTCTGGCCTGTAGTTTACGGAGGGAAAAGGTATGCCTCAGGAGATTCATCTCGGCAGGAGAGTTCTCCTCAGTAAATTTTATACTTTTTTGAGCTAAGGGGACTAAAATCATAAAAAGGTTGTGAGTCCATAGTTAAGATCTTTCCAGACTCCTTAAAATTGAAAAGATTATCGAGTAATCTTGTCTTTGTCACACTTGTTAAAATGGTTTTGAATAGATGTATTTTCTGTGCCAGTTTACCCCTTTTTCGAACCGGCTAGACTATTTCCAAAAAAAATACTCCTTGGAGTCTTCTCTTATGTTTTTTTTCAAACTCTCTAAATGTGAAAAAACTACCAAGCTTACCTTGTATGGGCTCATTAAAAGTTACATTGAAGGGGCATTCATTTTGTCTTGTTAGTCACATTTTCATCTCTACATCTATGGCCTAATGTCGGCTCCATGTTTCTCTCAACTGAACCATTGAAGCATGCCTTATACACAAGCCTTGTATGACTTTTCCTTTGCGACCTGACACCTTGACCAATGGAGAAATTTTCCCCAAGTGTTCTTTTCCTTCACATGTCTCCTTGCTTTGAGCATTAGTGTGTTCCTTGCACCTAGAACTAGTATGCTTTATTGTGACACTCATTCCTCCTTTGTAATGTAGCATTCTTTTATTCTTTTTCAAGATCTTTAAAAATTGGAAAAAAAAAACAAAAACAAGGGACGAGAACTATATATTATTTTTCGGCAGCACAATGAGTCGCTCTTGGACAAAGCACATCCTTTTGTTTGTCCGTCGAGCATTGGGATCTAATATACTAAACTCTCATGTTTTCCATCATGAACCCTTACTTGATCACATAAATGATACCAGAAAGAAAGATGAGGTAAACATGTGAACTTTGTCATATTTTTCATTCTTAATGCAATTTATTTCAATTAATTGTTATTTATTAAGAAGCTGCAAAATATTTTGATTTTGTAGCTACTGAATTCATGTAGGTTGATAATGAATTTCACTAGCATATTTGTTTAAATCCAAGGTTCGAGCCTCTTCCATATCGACTTTAAATCTTCCATAGATGCTAAATAAACACCTCCAGCTTATCCACCTATTAAATTAGCACGAGGATCCTCTCATCAAATCAACAATCAAAAGTCAAATAATTTTGTCAAACTTGTCCATGTGGAAAAAGGACGTAGAATAATACTTGGCCTGAACGAAAAATAGCGAGATCATATGAAGAAACTCATGCATTGTTGTCATGAATTTATTCAGAGTATTTGTCACTAAATAATTTTAAGGATCTCAAAATATTTGAAAAATTGATATCATATATCTTGTTATGATTTGGCTTCCAATGAAATCGGATCTGAGGGACCACAATTCACTTGTATAACTTGAAGCATCAAACATTTTGGAGGGGTGGATGATATACTGAGAAATTGTAATTCATTTTCGAAATTAATATACGTATTGTTGTTGGTCTTCATATCATGTTAGTTATATGAATTGAGTTTCGTATAGTTCACATTTGCATAAGGATTTATCAGTGACAAAAAATGACGTAGGATGTCCCCCCGATAACTAAGTTTGTTTCTCTTTTCAAATTCCAAGTTATTTACTTTCACTTTGTTTTTTTTTAAGTCATCTTAAGTTTTGTTTATGTTCAGATTCATTTATTTTATTTGGTCGTTCTGTTACAACAATAGGTAACCTATATGGTTGATTGATAGAACCAATTGTTAATTTATGTAGTTTATGAGACTATCTGGAAAAATTCATAAAACTAATGATCGAAGATTGAAATATTGCACTATAGTTGTAACCAGATTTCTAATATTATTTGTGTTCTTTGCATTTGCTTAATCGATTTCTCAGTTCTTTCACAATAGAATTAAAATTAGTCATAATTACCATTGGCTGACAAAGCCTTTTGGAAAATTATGTAATTCTTGGAATTAGTTGATAAAATTCATGAGTTAATGGTCAAGGATTAAGGCATGATTGAAATATTGTTGTTATAGTTCTGAATCAGTTATTTACTCTGTTTTGACAAATAATTTATTTTTTCTAGGATTTCTTTGTAATAGTTTCCTTCTTGCAATAGTCATACTTAGATCAGAAATTAGTTTTTTGCAAACATTTACATGAATAAACCACGAATCTAAATACATGCACATACAATGCTATATACTTCATAATGTTACGACCCCAAGTTAATAATTTAATCCATCAAATTCATTCAATTGAATTTGACTGACATTTTTGGTGTCATTGTTGGGGAAATATATAGGGAATTGACTTCCCATTAAAAGAAAAAAAATCATATTAGGTAGAATGCATGAATAGACATAGGGATTCTAGAGTTAGATTCATAAGAAAAATATGTAGAATTGATAACCTAGTTGGACCACCAATTAGAACTCCATATGTTTCCACTCATGGTGCAGTAAAATATACACCATCTACTAATAGATCTGTAGGTAGAAACATCAGAGGAGGACCATCGAGAAGAACACAAACGTCTAAGATAACATGGAAATATGAAGAGGAGGAAGAGGTTGTCTTGAAACAAACTCAAGAATCTATGATTCTTTGGTCTCATAAAGAACGTGAATTCTTCAAAAGCCATCTTGAAATTCAATATCAATCACCTACAAAACTTGAACCTGAAGTTTTGATGCAAGGATTTTTTGGGGATTTTTCGGGGGTCATAACTTTTGACTCAGTTATCCGTTTGGGTTTAAATTTTACGGGGAGTTACATCTCAAAGATTTCACTATTATGTCTATCAAATATATCGGATTGGACATCGTTTCAACACTTGTTTGAGGCCAAATTCCTTCATATAATGCCTCAAATTGGGGTTTTAGTGTTTTTACAGGATTTTTATTTTTTTCAATTATTAGTCATCTCTTAGTTTATTAGATTAATAAGAAAACATAGTTGAAAAATAGTGTCACACTAGTTATCTCTTTGCTACACATCAAAATCACTCACTTTAATGATGACCTATTGTCGTCATTTCAAGTGTTGCAAGTGTCTCATTTTGGTCGCAAGTGTCACAAATGTCGCAAACATCATACTTCCATATCGCTTATGTCGTGTCTCTAACGACATCACAAGGACACTTGAGACACCCTCAAAGACTGGTTTAATAAGGATAAATCATTTGATGAAGAGTACAAATCATTTTCCATGAAGAAAACCACTTAAAAATCAATTTTGAAGGCCAACACTCCCCCACCCACTATCAGGGAGTGCCAGTGGTCCCTACCCCTCTTTGGGGAAGTATTCCATCACTTTGTGCACCCTTCTGGGGGAGCACTGGGATTTTTCAATATTTTTTGGGCAGCGCTCCCCTACCCACTATCAGGGAGTGCCAACACTCCCTACCCTTCTTTGGGGGAGCGTTGCAACACTCTATGCCCCATTCCAGGGGAGCGTTGGGCTGTTTGAGGGAATCTTTGACTGTTGAGAAAAATGAGGGAAAAACCCCCCTCATATCTGGAGTTAGCTAGATTTAAATATGAGGTCAAGGTTGGATCTTACGGAGGATCCATAAGTGATGGAGAAAGATCCTCAACCTATCTCAAGAATCTCTAAGGTGGTTGGCCCTCTCCAAGCTTATATAAGGAGGCCCTCTCATGGTGAAAAGTGCATGGCAGTTTAGAGGAATCAAACTTATGATCTAATAAGGGAGATTTATCAGTGAAATTTATAGTCAATCTGATCGTGGAACTTTTGAGCAAGGGTCTAGACAAAGAGATCTTGGTGAGGCTACTACATATACATCTATGGTTGTAAGCACTTTTCTTTGTTTTCATTAATATGAATATGTGCTTGGATTGTTTCCTTTAAGTTTGTGTATGTTTCATGAACTTGTTTCTTTTCATAGATCTATTATGAAGATAATCATGGTAGAGTAGAAAGTATGTTTCATTTTTTCCGCTCATTGTATTGTAGGACCTTCTGAAGAACTTGGAGATCAAGATCATCCTGGATCGAGCGAGGACAAATGTCAGTAAAGGTATTTACCTTTCTTTCTTCTTCTTCCTTGAATAGTTTAGCTTCATGAAAAGGAATGTCAGTGTCCACATTAGCACCTTTCTATATTGGTTATAGGGGTCTAGTATCTAAGAGGCAATCCACTTGTCCACAAGATGATTTTCCCGTAATAGAAATTAGCGACTCCACTCGGGAGATGAACTTTCAGTTTTGGTTTCCTTCCTTGGTATTGTTCTTGACCTTTTGCTCACCTTTATATATTTTTCATACTATGTTTTTTATTCTTAGATGTGTTTTTGGCTTTTGATTCATCCCATACACACTAAATTTTTGGATTTTCTTGATTTTTTGTTGATTTCTGGGAAATATTTTGAGCTCTGAGAGGCCATTGCTCCCTTTCCTCTACTACCAAAGCACTAGAACTCCCTTGAAGGCTCCTAGGGAGAATTGCAATGCTCTAGTTCCCTTGACACCAGAGTGCTAGTGGTGTTCTACCCAAAACTCTTTTAGGAGTTGATCTCAGAGTCTAAATTTTCTTCATTCTTCTGCTCAGGGTTATCATCATCTTAGTGTGCCTTTGTTTTAGCCTCCAAAATTTTGATTTCTAAGAATTCATGATGCTTTTTTGGGTTTTGTAATGTCTATTTCTTCTTTACTTTGAGTCACTCTTCTTCTTTCGAGATTTATAGTCGATTTATTGCTTTGTCCTTTATCTGATGGTATGAAAGTTGTTGTAAGGAAACTCAGAGATCTATCCACTATTCCAATTTATATTTGAGGTATTTTTCCCAAGAAATTCCTCATTTTTCATCATCCATTAACCTTCTCCTACCTGCACTAGCAATTTCACCAATTTTCATGCATTTTGGGTGAGTTTTTTGCATGGTTTTTGGCTCTTTTTATGAGTTTTTGGGAGGACCAACGCCCCCTTGTAGGCCATACCACAACACCAAAGCTCCACTACAGTGTCTTAGGGAGTGTTGTAACACTCTGTGCACCCTTTTGGGGGAGCGCTAGTCTCTTTTTTGAGAGTTTTTTCCTTCTTCTGCTCAGTCTTTTGCAATCATTTTTGTAGAGATCTTTACCCAGAGTTTGTGGTTGGTTTGTGAAGTTGTTTGGATTGGTTTTGATGGTTTTTTATGCTTATCACTCCCTATTGTATTTCTTGTATCTTGAAACCTTTTTTAGAAATGTGAAATTTCCTTTTCCAACTTCTTTTTGTCAGGACAGTTTTGAGTGATTTCTCTTTCTCCCTATCTTTTATTGGATTCTTCTCTGCATTTTATTTTTGTTCCTTGAATGCTTTATTGGTTGTAGAATCCTTGATGGTGTTATTTCTTGTTAGAAAAATTTTCTACTTGTTTTATTTCATACCTCACTGCCTTGAGTGCATGCTTTGTTTATATCCCTTTTGCTTCATGTCTTTTGCATCTAGATAGGACTCTTTCTTCTAATTGAAAGTAGTGGAGCATTGAAGGTTTTGTATTTAGTTTCTGTATACATCATAATCAAACAAAGAAGATAAATGAATTCTTTCTTTTTGGTAGTGAAACTATATTGCATTTGAAGTATTAGAATTGCATTTTTTTTGGCATTTTGGGACATTGTGCATCTGGAATGATGATTGTTTTCTCCTTCTCGTAGCATAACTTTCATAGAAATGAAAATATTGCATATTCATCTCTTTGCATAAATTTCGAGTCGGTAAAAACACCATATTGTCCACACCATTTTTCTTTTGAGTAACAATAGCCTTAAAAATCAAGCGCTAAACTAAAATTGATTAGACACTTTTTACATTTTCTAGTAGAAAACCTACATTAGATTAGTTGTAGGTCTTTAGAATAGGTGTGAAAGATAACTTTCCAATGCTGCAAACAAACATAGTATCTTGTGTTAGGGAGCGGTGAAATCCAATTGCTACATTTTGTCCTAGGAAGCCCTTCTCACACAAGGGTCAAACCTGAGGTTGCATTGAGACTAACAGAGTTACTCACCCTGCTTTATTGGTCTTGGTGTAGATAGTGTGGGTCACTTGAAGGTATACCCACAATGATGAGTGGAATCCTTTCAAGTTGATTTTGAAATAGATACCCTGCCCTTGCGTGTGGATCGGACCATTGATTGTTTCCCATGGAATCAGTTTTGTAGTTGGTAACCTTAGTGGCCTATCTCTTTAGGGTATTTACATAAGGTGACTATGGAGGGGAAAGTCTTCACGATACCTGGAATCAACGCTGGATAGAATCAATTGGGCTCCGTAGAGGATATACCCACAATTATGTGTGGGATCTTGCACCAAGGTGTAAGTCCATTAAGCAAGTCATAAACATAACTTTTCCACCCACTCTATCTCAGCCCCTTGTTACTTTGTTCCCGCGACATTGGATTTCATCACCAACTAGTGTGCTCATTGTGAGAAGGTTTTGTTTGCTTGTTTCCTTACTAGATTTTTAAGGTGTGTTGTTTGTTCTCCCTAGCAGAATCTAGGTTGGATATTTATTTTTTATGGCATCATTTCCCGGAATGACCAATGAAGTAACCCCTTTGCTATGGGAACACTTTTTTTTCCTTCTTACGGAAACGTTGGTCCTCCTTACATCGCTACTTTGATCCTTCCAGGTCTCACAATTGGGTTACCGGTATGGTTGTTTTCCACTCTGGTGATTCATATGTAATCATGCCACCCACACATCAGCCTCATGTCAACCTTTCTCCTTCTTCACCCACCAAGTCTCCTTCCTTTTCTCCTTATTCGCTTAGTGAAAGATCTAAAGCGAGTATCGAAGTTGATAAGAAGAAGAAGAAACAAAAAGAGAAGAAGAAGAACCAAAAAGGGACCAAGCCTCCAACTACATCATATTTTGGATCCAAGAAACCAACTATTATTAATAGTACTAGGAGTGTTGATGAGGTCGATAAGATTAAAATTAAGAATCTGAAACCCAAATTCCCTTACAGTCTTTGTAAGGGTGAACACTTTTTGAGGGATTTCCCTAGTATTCCCAAGGTCTTAAAAGTGTGGTCCTCCATGTCATCGACCCCTGCTAGACATGCTAGTGACGCCCATTCCACTAGTGATGTTAAGCTTGGTAAGAAGAAGACAACTGCCAAATTTCCTTGCATGTTATGGGAAGGTGATAATTATTCTCACCTTTGTCCTCGTATGAACGAGGCTTCTTCTCTTTTGGAAACTCTTCAACTTCCAAATGGTTATCGCAAGATTTCCCCCAACCCATCGTTAGTTGATAAAGTGGTTGCTCTAGTCCCTTCATTGGTCAGTCTAGTTGATCAGGTGGTCAATTTGGTTTCATCCTTGGTTGAACCACTAGCCAAAATAGTTGATCAAGTTCTATCATCGAGCAGCCCCACTTTTCATCTGAAAAGTGAGACCCCAGTGACTAATCTAGTATCGTCATTGGTTAGTCCCACCCTTCACCTGAAGAGTGCCAACATGGTCAACCCCACTCCTCCTCTGATCAGTGCCAAAGTGGTTTCTTCGGTCCCTTTATCGGTCAATATGATTGATCATGTCGTCAATCTAGTCATGTCCTTAGTTAAACCAATTGACAAAGTGTTTGATCCAATCCCACTTTTGATCGATCTCGCTCTCTCATTAGAGAGTGCAACCCAAGCGGTCAATCTTTTTCCACCTGTCGACCCCATTATCCTCTTGGAGAATGAAACCCAAGTGGTCGATTTGATGTCATTATCAATTGATCCTACTCTCTTGCTAGAGCATAAACTCAATTATGCCCACGTTTTTCTCATTGATACAGAATCTACCATGCTGGGGGGCATTCCTCCTTCTCCCGCGAAACCCCCTCCACGTAATGAGGCCATAATTTTTTATTGGGGTTTGCTAAATGGACCTTGTCTTCCCTCTCACATTCCTTTCAATATTACAATACAGGTTTTTGGTTGAGACATTCCTCACGCATTGATAGATGAAGGTTTGTCTGTTAGTATTTTGTCCTCTATTGCTTGGAAATCTTTGGGTTATCCTCAGCTTGTGCTGGTTACCCATACTTTGTTCACTTTTAACAGAAGAATCGGTCACCCTTTAGGGATCCTTCCTCAGTTTTCCATAGTTTTGGGAGGGAAAACTGTATTTATTGATGGTATGGTAGTCCAGGACCCCCTGGATTTTGATTTACTCCTTGGGC
>JZKD02S1660914.1:24313-40194 GCA_000966675.3 Picea glauca | reverse complement strand
GCTAGCGCCACACATCCCCGATATATCAACGACTGGGAAGGGATCCGAAGTATCCCTCGATATATGGTGTTGAGTCCTTCATGGCTCTGGCCTTCAGAGTTTCATATCTCAATCTAGTTGGTTCGGAAAGTTCACCTAACTACCTAAGGAACCGCCTAACGCTAGTCAATCCTGATGAGAAACCGAGTCTCCTAGTTACCTTCAACCAGTATAAGGCTTGTAAGGTCCATCATACTCCTAATTCTCAAACTTCTGGAGCTTCAAATCCAAGAGGACATAGCTTTCTTAGGCTTAGCCTAAGGTTCTTGGGTATTGGTCATATGGGTTCTCTTGAACGGATTTCATCCACTCATCTTCCAAATTAAGAGACCTCCTCTTTTCAAGGCTTGAACTTTGCTATCCTTCTTGAGATTTAGCATTAAATGGTTAAGGACCTTGGCCTGGAGTCCCAACCACAAAGAAAGGAAATTTGAGAGAGGTATCCTCTTCAGACGTACAAATTTAGATCGACGCGATATCTCTATCTTGGTCGTCTTACAAGATTACATCCTAAGAAGCCTCATGGGCTAAGGTTTGGGAATATAGACTATCATTCAGAATTATAAATTCACAAATATATGAAGACATACACATATCATAACCATTCCACATAGAGACCATTTATAAATACATACATACATACATACATATATATATATATATATGTATGTATGTATGTATGATATATATGTATGTATGTATGTATGTATGTATGTATGTATGTATGTATGTATATGTATATGTATATGTATATTTATATGTATACATATACATATACATATACATATGTGTGTGTGTGTGTGTGTGTGTGTGTGTGTATCCATGCATTCATCCATTATTCTAGGTCAATACATAAAACATGAAAATACTTATCAAAGTTAGATAACATATAGAAACTATTGAAAGGGGTGTCCGTTACCACCCAACCATAGGCTCAGTCACTCCTAATGGATTTAACACTATCCACCCATGAGCTAGACCACAATGCTCTATGATAGAATTATTTCTTCTGGCTCAACGATAGTAGGGACGGAGGTTACTCTCCTTCTCCCGTGGGATCTTGGGAACGATTTACACAATACCAAGCAAGGATGACTAGCCTCGTTTATCAGCTTCTATCATATCCTTCTATCCATTTCCCTATGACCATAACATCCATTCCTTAGTTATTCCTTGAACACGACAACATAGCCTCTTGTCTCTATACTCTTCACAAGTCTTCCTCTACCCACCACAACTTCATGTATTTCCTTTCTCATCAAGGCTGCATGTGGCTCAAATTTCCATTCAGTAGTTAGCTATGAAAGCCATACATATGGGTTTTATGCCCCATCCCCTCATTAACACTTGAGGAGGTCTTCCCACCTACCAGCCTGACTTTAATTCCATTATGGGTCACAGGGCTATTCTAGTCTTGAGCAATTAATATCTAGTAAGGTACTAGTTTGGTGGAGGTTAACGCAACCATTCCTGGTCCCCTTCACCATCTCTTTCATTGAATTTTTGGTCTCTCTTAGTACATACGCCATCCATCAATCATGCAACACTTATCCATTCTCTAGTAAATAATATAATTTAGATTCATTAACCTTTTATACAAAGGTCCATCAAATCAAACATTCACACATATTGAGTTTTCAATAATCTCCTGGCCAATATGGTTATATTTTCAAATTGGGGGAAACAAGGTGTTACAATTCCCTCCCCCTTAAAGTAACATTGTCCTCGATGTTCTATCTATCAACATGCTCTATATATACAAAAGTGAACAAAAATGGATATGACTATATCATGGTATCCTCCATTTTCCACGTAGCCTCATCTAGGCCAAAGTGTTTCCACTGCACCTTGACCTGTCCGATGGTTTGGTTCCTAAGTGGGGTTTCCTTCCTATCTAGTATTCATCAAGTTTCTAGCAGGGATTATCCCTCTGACTCCACCTAGATAACAGACTAGTCAATTATATGATTAGAATCATATACATATTTCTTCAATAATTAAACATGGAAAACATTATGTGCCTCTATTGTCAGAGGGAGTGCTAGCCTATAGGCTATAGGTCCCACTCTACCTAATACTTTAAAGGGTCCATAACACTGAGGTGGAAACTTGGCACAAGCTCCCATTCTTAGGGAACTCTTCCTAGACCTAACTCTCAAATAGACATGGTCTCCCGTCTTGAAATCTCTGGGAGTTCTCTTTCTGTCGGTGTAGCTCTTCTGTCTATCCTGAACAATTTTGAAATTTCACTTTATATGAATCACTTTTTGTTCCATTTCCTTCAGCATGTCAGGCTTGATTGTAATTTTATCTACTGGATTACTCCATCTTACTGGAATCTTGCATTATCTACCATAGAGATCTTTAAAAGGGCTCATCTTCAATGACTCTTGATAATTGTTGTTGTAGGAAAATTCTACCAATGGAAAGTAGTCTTCACACTTCTTAGGTTGATGCATTACATGCATCCTTAACATGTCTTCTAATATTTGGTTTACTCTTTCTATGTTTCCATCATTTTGAGGGTGATAGGTTGTGATAAACAACAATTTGGTCTCAAAACCAGAGATCAAGGATTTCCAAAATCTTGAAGTGAATTTTGTGTCTCTGTCAGATACAATCTCCCTAGGCATGCCATGCAATCTGAATATCTCCTTCATGAATATGTTGGCAATATCGATTGCCTTGCAATTCGATTTGACAGGAACAAAGTGAGCATAATTGTTCAATTTTTCCACCACTACCATGATGGCATCATTTTGTTTGGTCGATTTTGGTAATCTACTGACGAAATCCATGGAGATGGTTTCCCACATCCATTATGGAATTGGTAGAGGATGTTAATACTTTGTTGGGTGTGAGTGTTCTTCCTTAAATTACTGGAATTCTAGACAATTAGCTAGATATTTAGATATGTCCTTTTTCAATATTAGCCAATAGAATTGTTTCCTAGTGGCCATGATCATTTTTTGATATCCTCGGTGACCAGTATATGGTCTCTTGTGTAGTTCATACATTATGAACCTCTTCAAGTTATCATGAATTAGAATATAAAATATGTTTCTATAAGTCAACAAACCTTCATCCAACATCTGATAGCCTTCATACTTTAGCCCCGTGGGCTCTTGAATTAGGTATGTTGTCACAGTATTGAATAATGCATATGTTTCTCATGCATTCCCGACTCATTCCCTAACATTCGTTTGAGAGGTGTTCACTGCTTCCAGGTGAATCATTTTCACACTTCTGCTAAGGGAATCAACCACCCTATTTCCTTTCCTTTTATGTGTTTGATTTCAAAGTCAAACTTGCTAAGGAGAGCCATCCACTTAGCTTGTCTAGCATTAAGTTTTGGTTGATCAAATAGGTGTGTCAATCCATTGTGGTTTTTCATCAGTACAAATATCCTACCCGGGAGGTAATGCCTCCACAGTTTTAAAGCATTCACTATGGAAGCCAACTCTAGATCATGGGTCACATAATTGATTTCATGCTCATTTATTTTTCTGGATTCATAGAAAATTACACATTCTTCTTGCATAAGGAATCCTATGAATCCTTCCTTGCAAGAATATGTACACACAAGGATGTCATTATCAGGGTCTACAATATTCATCATGAGTGCGTGGGTCACAAGGCATTTTAGTGCCTGAAATATTTCTTCACATTCTGGTGTCTAATTGAATTTAACCCCCTTTTTCTGAAGGGAAATGATTAGAAAACCAATCTTGGAAAGTCCTTTTATGAACCTTCTATAGTATCCTGCTAAGGCCATAAAGGATCTGACATCACATACATCCTTTGGGGTAGGCCATTCAATAATAGATCTTATCTTTTCAGGGTCTACTACCACTCCTTTAGAAATGACATGGCCTAAGTAATGGACTTGCTTCTAGAAAAAGTCACACTTGCTAAAATTAGCATAGAGTTGATGCTTTCTTACTACTTGAATTACAAGTCTAATATGTTCTTCATGATCCTATCTGTTCTTGGAGTAGATTAGGATATCATCAATGAAAACCAATTCAAATCTATCTAGGAATTTTCTGAGTACATTATTCATCAAGCACATAAAAGTGGAAAGGGCATTGGTTAATCCAAAAGACACCACCACAAATTAATAGTGACCATATTTGGTCCTGAACTCTGTTTTTAGGATGTCTTCATCCTTGATTCAGACTTGATGGTATCTAGACCTTAATACAATCTTTGAGAAAATGGAATCACCCCCTAATTGGTCGAACAAGTCATCGATTCTTGGTAAGGGGTACTTGTTCTTTATGGTTGTCTTATTGAGTTGTCTATAATATATGCACAGTCGGAGTGTGCCATATTTATTTTTCACAAATAGGACTAGCTCTCCCCATGGAGCCTATGTCTATCATTTCCTTTATCTATAGATTGAGCTCAAATAGATCGGGTGTAATAATCCTATAGGGTGTCTTAGACACTGGCACTATTCCTGGTGCAAGTTCTATCAAGAAGTAAATGTCCCTTCTCGGAGGTAGACCTGGTACCTCTTCTAGAAACATGTATCTATACTCTCTCAATATGGGGTGGTCATCTAGGTTCATTTTGTCATCCTCAACAAATTCCAACACCTGTATTGCATACAGAACACATCCCTTTCTACAATACTTTTTCATTTGAAGGGATGTTATTTGTCTCACTGAAATAGGCTTATGAATCCCTTGGAGGATTACCTTTCTCCCTTCATCATTTCACATTCTAATGTTTTATGGTAATAGTACAACTTATTTTTATAAGAAGCTAACCAGTTTGTACCAATCAACAGGTCATAAGAACCTAGGGGAAATATGTTAACGATCTCTTAGGTGGGAAATCCATCCATCATGAATTGACATGTTGGTATGACCTTTGCTACTTTGCTTTTGGTTTCTACATCTAGTTGCACCAACCATGGCTTAGCATGTCTAACTCATTGCAGTTTACATTTATCAATAGTTTGAGGGGCCACATAACTCAAATTAGAACCAGGTTCAATTAAAATAGAAACTATATGGTTGGCGATCATACCTTCCATCTCCACCAATGAAGCTTGGTGGTCGACCTATTTATTATCCAAAGATGCATAAATATGTGGCCTTCTCCTAGCCACATCATTGATTGTGGTAGATTCTTGGATATTGTAGACTCTCCTATTATTTTGTTTTCTGTGTGGACAATCCCTTAGTAGTTGTTCCTATCCACAAACAAAACATTTCAGGGGTTTCTTCTTTGGGTTATTAGTCCTTCCTAGGGTTTCTTCAACAGTTTTATTTCCACTCTAGGAGGGGAACATTTTCTCATATACACTTCTAGTAGGAAGGCTTATCCTAGAGTCCTTCCTATACCTCTTAAATCTTGAGGATTTGAACCCCTTCTTATTGAATCCTGAACTATTATTATTCTTCTAGTCCTCGCGAGGTTCTGTTTGACTCCCGATTTGTTCATAAAAATACCTTTCCTTTCGGATAGTGTCTTCTAAGGTCTTTGTCTCATCAAACCCAATCATGTTCTGGTAGTTTTGAGGTAACCCACTGATAAATTATTGCACTTTTACCTTTTCATCCTCTATGTAGGGCACATACCTCAGCAGCTCAAGGAATTTATTAACATATTCCTCTATGATGAGTTGTCCCAGCTTGAGTTCATAGAAATCCTTAGTCTTCACGTACTTCTTCTTGAAGTGTTTCTCAAACTGTTTCCATTATAAGTCCTCTTCATGGATTCCTTTCGCATTCTTAAGGTCTTCCCACCAAATGGAAGCCTTTCCATTGAGGCTGAAAATGTCTATTCGAGCCTTCAAGTTTTCAGAGTAGTCATGGACTCTAAAGTACTTCTTTAAACCAAGCAGTGAGGCTTCTACCTCTTCCCACTTTTCAATATCTCCATTGAAAGAGGGAGGTTTGGATTTCTTGAACTCTTCAGGGTCATGAATTTTGGAATGCTTTCGCTTCTTTTCTTTCTTCTAATAAAGTGAGCTAGTTTTGCTACTAGAATATTCCTCGAAGTTGCTAGACTCCATTCCACAGGACTCTCCTGATGAGAGTCTCCTACCTCCAGGTTGGGCGTTCCTCAAGGTACTTATCCCTATGTGGCCACTTATGGGACCAATTTTTCATATTTCAGGTGGGATTTGAATTCTCTTCATATGCCATCGGTCCACATGATGGGTTGCATATCCATGTTGCAACTACCTCTGTATATCGGATAAGCTTTGCAGGAAGACTACATTAATTTATGTTTGTTTTTATTACTCATTTATCAATATCTCGTTGTCAGCCTTGCAACTTTGTAATTAGACCAAAAGGCTCCTTACAGTTTCATCCAGATCCAAAGGGGTTTCCAGCGGCCTCCTTTTGTCGTATTCTTCATCTCTATTGTGGGAGCCATCCCCCACTTCATGGAACATCACCATCCTTTATGCTTGTAGTTTCCCACAAATCACTGATTGCTTAAGTGTTGAAAAAACACTTGTTCTTAGCTAATAGTATATTAGTTCATGAACAAAACATGGTTCATATTTTTTAAATACACACACACAGTAGAAATATTTCATTCTTTTCTTTAGTAAGGGTTTAACTAGACTCTTTAGGAAAGAGTTAAGGTAGGGTGTCACCCTTAAAATTATTTAAATATGGTTTTTATGTAGCTCATCCATGAGCCCAAGAAGGCTAAGTGTTGTAACCTTTCTCTGATACCAATTTCTAACACACCCAACCCCTAAGTGGCTTTCCTAGGGATAGGCATTCAAAATTTAGTTCTTATTAAGTTATGAAATCCTTCATTCGTGGTCTCTACCACACTCTTCTCATTTAGAGTTTTGCAACAATGGTCCCCATGCTCAAAACCAATCCTAGAGCCAACATATATATCTATATAATGTTATTTTTGCGTTTATTGGTTGAGGGCCACATGGCACCCATGTGGATTCACCTCAAATGTGTTATTTCCAAGCCCCTTTCTCCACGGTGGAAGACCTTCCACAGTTGGATCCCATGGTTGGACTTACTCTCTTTATCTTTATTATCTATGCACAATATCCCACGTAGTTTTGAACTTCTGAAGTCCAGTAAGCTCACCACGTGGCTCTAGCCTTCGGGTCGTTGGGCCTCTCTATCATACTACATCCCAGATACTCTAGAGTCCCAAAGTCCTAGACTCCTGGAGTCCCAATCATCTCACCAACGATGTTGGCGAGGAAGAAACATATCGAGAACTGACACGTGTTACATTCCAAGGAGCCTATAGGGTATGTGATACACACGAATCCATGTGACACATGGCTCATTAAGCTAGGGTATACGTCACCCTAGGTGATGTTACTGCACCATGTCACCCTAGGCTGATAGGATTATAACATTCCTCATATATCATGGTTGATATTCGAGCATGTATATTTATAGATATACGACTCTTGTTACCTCAGGGGTTCAGCATTCAATAGTGTTATGATGCAAACTCCTCTTATCTCCCGAGGTGCTCGATATCCAAAAAAAAAGGGTATGGCACCACACATACCTAGTATATCAATGGATGGGAAGGGACTCAAAGGATCCCTCAATATATGGTGTTGAGTCCTTTGCATCTCTAGCCTTCATAATTTCAGATCTTGGTCTAGTTGGTTAGGTAGTTTCACCTAGCTACTCGGGGAACCACCTAACACCGATCAATCCTCACGAGAAACCAAGTCTCTCGGTTACCTTATGCTAGTATAAGGCTAGTAATGTCAGTCATACTCTGAAGTCTTGAACTTCCAGGGCTCCAAAGCCAAGAGGACATAGCTACCTTAGGCCTAGCCTAAGGTTCCTAGGTATTGGTCATATGGGTTCTCTTGAACAAATTTCATCTGCTCGTCTTCCAAACAAAGAGACCTCCTCTTTTCAAAGATTGAACTTCTCTATCCTTCCTGAGATTTACCATGAAATGGTCAAGGAATTAAGCCTGGAGTCTCGGTTGCACAACAAGAAAATATGAGAGAGGTATCCTCTTCAGATGGACAGGTTCAAATAGACACAATATCTCTATCTCGGCCATATTACAAGATTACATCCTAAGAATCTTAAGGGGATAATATTTGTGCATAAAGACTATCATTCAAAAGTATAAGTTCACAAAGAGATGAAGACATACACATATCTTAACCATTCCACACAGAAACCATTTATAAATACACATATGTATAAATCCATGCATTCATCCATTATTCTAGGTCAATACATAAAATAGGAAAATACTTATCAGAATCAGATAAAATGAATCGATTTCTGAAAGGGGTTCCTGTTTCCACACACCCATAGTCTCAATCACTCCTAACAGATTTACCACTACCCACCCCCAAGCTAGACCACGATGCTCTGCGATATAATTCTTTCTTCTGACTCAGTAACAGTAGGGATAGAGGTTACTCTCCTCCTCCTGTAGGATCTTGGAAACGGTTTACACAATACCAAGCAAGGAGGATCAGCCTCGTTTATCATCTTGTATCATATCCTTCTAGCAATTTCCCTATGACCAAAATGTTCATTCCTTAGTTATTCCTTGAACTTGAGAGATTATCCTCTTGTCTTTGCACTCTTCACAAGTCTTCCTCTACCCACCACACATTCCTTTCTTTACGTTCTCAACAGTGTCACGTGTGGCTCAAATTCCAAGTTAGTGGTTAGGTCTGAAATCCTTACATATGGGTGTTCTGCCCCATCCCCTCATTAACTCTTGAGGAGGTATTTCCACCTGCCAACCTGAATGTAATTTAATTCTAGGTCAGAGGGTTGTTTTGGTCCTAAGAAATTAATATCCAATAAGGCACTAGTTTGGTGAAGGTTAACGCGACCATTCCTGGTTCCCTTAACCATCTCTTTCATAGAATTTGTAGTCTCTCTTAGTACACCCCTCTTCCAACAGTCATGCAACACTTATGCATTCTCTAGTAAATAAAATAATTTACATCCATTGACCTTTATTAGAAAGGTCCAAAAAATCAATCATTCACACATATTGAGTTTTCCATAGTCTCTTGGCCAATATGGTTATATTTAAAAACTGGGTTAAACAGGGTGTTACATTATCTAGTTATGAGTATTGAGTCAAATCAGAATGACACAGGGAACCCCTCGGCTCCTATACCTTCTTTGATTAGTGGGATTCATTTGAATCCTTCATCCACGATGGTTGGAGTGCCAAATATTCCCATCCCTACTGCTACCCAACCTGTGGGTTCAATTCGACCGATAGAAATGAACCCCTTTGGGTCTCTTTTTGGTACGCGAGGATACAATTCTCAGTCAATACCTTTGGTATCTAATCATTTTTCTTTTGGTATGCCTAATATGATGTTGCAACTCTCATCCTCTATTCCAGTGACTAATGCAAATCCTAGTTTTGGACCTGGGGGCATGGCTCCTCTACATGCTCTTCTTTTATTTGATGGAGGTCATATTCCCCAAATGAATCCTATGTTTGGAGGTCAACCTCTTTTTTCTTTTGGGTCTAATCCTAGTATCAATGATCCTGGATGGAGTACTCAATCAAGAAGACAAGTCACTTCCTATATTCAGTCCTTTACCCCTTCTTACTCCATGATAATTCAAAAAAACACATTTATTATGGTGAATCCCCCTCTGTCCTCCGAAGTTCCACCCGGAGAGAGTCATTTGCATGCTATAGGAAACCCCTATCCTAGAGCTCCTCTGGTTTGGGGTAGTTTATATAACCCTCATTATGTCATTTCCACAAGTATGGTACCCACACAAAATTTTATGAATTTGTTTGTAGAAGGATATTACCCTACTAGAAAGGGCCATGGTATATACCAAAACCGTGGATGGCCTGCAATCCCTCAACACCAATCTTTCTAGGCAGTATTGGCTAATATTCCACAATGCTGACTCCCTTTTCTGGCCATTCTTAATATGCCAAATTTGTCGAAATTTATGAATGACCCGGTGCATCATGATCTATCATGGCCCCTCATCCCAACCAAGCTTCATTCGGACATTCCAAAATTCGAAGGAAAGACTGGTGAGGATCTGGGTGATCATGTTACTACTTTTCATCGTTGGTGCTCATCTAATTCCCTCAATGAAGATTCTATTTGATTGAATCTATTTCAGCAGACCCTGATGGGGGTCACCCCGAAATTGTACATTGATCTATTGGGGGGAACATATGGAAAATTTAATCATATGGTTTTGGTCTTTCTCAACCACTTCCAATTTTTGGTTCATTATGATGTCGACATATAAATTTTATCGACCCTCCAATAAATTTTTTCATTTTTCTACAATGTCGGCATAGAAATTTTTTCGGACCATATACAAGAGTGGCGTATATGGAAGAGGTCGATCAAAGCCTACATTCCTCCATAATTTCTATTGGAATGGTTCCTTAAGTCATTATTGCCTTACATTTCAAAGGATATCTCTACATCCTGAGTAACATATGAAGAAGAAGCTATTTTCAAATCCCAATAATTGGACCTCATATATGCTCAACATGGGATGTTGTATGAAATTCTTCCTCATGCACTGCAGTTGAACTATGAGCCTAGAAGAAATCCTCATCCTCATGCCGATGGAATCATAGGCTCCACAAATTCTAAATCTATTGATTTTGTGACGAACCAGTTGAAATATTTGACAAGCTTCGACTTCGGCCTCCACTCCCACTCAATTGGCATATGTGCATTATGTATACTCGTCGACACACCAAAATGGTAACCAACAACTAGGAGGGAATAGAAGGGAAGGATGAGGCAATAATTGTAAGGGTGGGAAAAATAATAACAAATCCAAGGACAACACTAACAATGATGGATCGAATAATAATCATGGTGAGGGAAAGAAAGAAAAATGAAAAGTAAATTTTCCTTGTAAACTTTGTAAAGGTGACCACCTTACTAACCTATGTGCCAAAATTGAGGAATCCTCGAGGCTATTACCACCACCGCCTGTTGTGCTAAAAAATTTATTTCCACATAATCAACACATGGCCTCGGGGGCCCCGAACATTGGAAATGAATCAAGAGGGAGTCAAAACCCCTTGGAACATGAATATGGCCATGTATGTGTCAATATTTTCAAGTCTCAGATTGATGTAGCCACTCGATCTTATGATTATGGTTCTTCACAGAATGTTGTATGTACAGAGTCTCCTCCTCCTATGGAAACTCCCTTTTAGATCGAATATATGGAACCCATGACTCGTATTCCAAAAGGAGTACTGAAATCATATGCCCACAATTCTAATGCCATAGCTCCACATAATTATTCGACTATCGAAGATCTGGGTCAAACCCCTTCTGTGATGTTATCTTTGGAGGTTCCCCAAACATGTCCTTCATAACGGAGCACCTTGTTATTTTCCTTATGAGATATAGACACGTGTGACTCAAAAGTTATTATGTTTGATGTCACAGATGTTAGGCCTTACCTACCTTACCACATGGCCTTTCAAATCCATGTGGATTACACGGAAATTTCCATAAAACACACTGTAATTAATGAAGTTTTTGACAAATGCGTGATGACCCTAACCTGTTGGAAAGCCATAGGCTCTCTGACTTGATCCCAATTTATGACTATGTTGATCGACTTTGATGGGTGTTTGTTCCAAACCCATGGAATTATTCCCTCTTTCTCGGTCCAGTTAGGTGGAAAGACAATGGCGGTTAATGTCGATGTATTTGATGCACCTCTCAACTATAATTCACTACTAGGACATAATTGGAATTATTCCATGATAGCAATTCTCTCATCCATTTTCCACACTTTATGTTTTCCTCGTGAATGGAAAATAGTGACGATTGATCAATTTTCCTTAGCACACGCTGGTCCTAGTGCATCAGTTGGACCTTATGTCCCTATGATCAACAATTCTCAGTAGGAAACTGAGTATGATGGTGTCAAAATGTATTCCTCTCTCATGGGTAGATTTGAGTTTTTGGCACCAATTCATCACATTCATGCCATTTCCAGTGAGTCTTTGTCCTTTATGAGGTTTGTTCCTCTCTATAATTCATATTTCAATTACCCTTGGACCCTACCTTCCCCGACTATGTCATACAAAGGTCAATCGCACATTGGGATGGCAATGCCACTGTCAACGAAATAAATTGTGTATCACTCTTTTCTTAACACTAATACTAACCCAGATCCTTTCTCCTCACAGACGGATGAGGAGGATCCTAATATTGATACCCTATGGGTCATCCAATATTATTGTTCACATGATTGAATCGGAGATACTTTACCCTCAAATGAAGCCATATTAGAGGCCATGTATCGTCTCTATAGGCCTTGGGACGATATGCATCATCACTCCTATTTTCTCCAAGAGCTTGTTAGGATCGAACAAGATGACTTTAGATCTACCTTGAGTGAGATGGTCGGTCACATAGTGGTTCTGCTAGATACGCATGGTATTTATGTCGAAGGAAACATGGAGAATATTTTTCCTACCATCACGATCGACATCTCTCAAGTTCCTGGAAAAATTTAGAACATATATATTAGTGCAGATTGTTTTCCTAGAAAAATTCACATCTACATCGATATATTCAAAGGATTTCATGACTTGTTCCTATGAAGAAATGATAGGGATCGACCCCAATATTGTCGAACATGAGATCAAAACTTTTCTGGATGCTAGAACTGTTCAATGATGTATTAGAGATGTTAATCCTAGGAAGGCCCCTACTATTAAGGTAGAGGTAGAGAAGCTACTTAATGTTGTTTTCATCCACTTGATTCCCTTGACTAAATGGGTTTCCAACTTCGTTCTAGAGAATAAAAAACAAGGAACAATCCACGTATGTATGGATTTTTGAGACTTGAACAAGGCTTGTCCTAAAGATAACTTCCCTATGTATTTCATTCACCAAATTATTAATGAGTGTGCAGGAAGTGAAGTATTTTCTTTTATGGAAGGATTTTCAGGGTATAATCAATTTCAAATCAAACCCGAGGATCAACATAAGATGACATTTATTTTTCCTTGGGGTACTTTCTCATACCATAAAATTTCTTTCGGCCTTAAAAACTCTAGAGAAACCTTCCAACGTGCCATGATATTTTACTTTCATGATCTCAAGCATATTTTCGAAGCTTACCTCGATGATCTCACTTCTCACTCTCGCAAGAGAGTATATCACTCCACTCACCTTCAATCTGTATTTGAGAGACCTCGTTACTATCGCATATGTTTGAACCCTCACAAGTGAATCTTTTTCATTTGGTCTGACCGTCTTTTAGGATTCTTAGTATCTAAGCATGGGATCATAGTAGACCCTATGAAGGTTGAGGAAATATTTCAATTTCCCCCCCCCACCCAACATTCAACAACTTCAAGGTTTACAGGGGAAGGCTAATTTCTTGTGTCGATTCATAGTGAACTATGTCAATTTAACTAAGGGTTTCATGCGTATTTTGAAGAAGGATACTCTGTTTATATGGGATGAGTGAGCTCATGAATCCTTTTATTCTCTTAAGAAATATTTGGTATCAACACATATGTTGAAGCCTCCAAAATACAATATAGACTATTTTATTTATGTCATCACATTTTAAGGGATGGTTGGTATGGTTCTAGTTCAGGAGGATGGCGAACTCCATGAGCACATTTTCTACTATCTCATTCAAAACTTAGTTGGTCAAGAACTCAAATACTCTCATGTAGAGAAACTAGTCTTGGCCACCGTGCATGTCGTTCAAAGATTATGACATTATATATTACTTTTCAAAACTATCATAGTTTCACATATCAATCGATTTGAATATGTTCTAACTAGGCATATCATAAAGGGGAAATACAATAAATGGATTTTTATTTTGCAAGAATTTGATCTCAGATTTGCTTCGGCGAAGTCTAAAAAATACCTAGTTTTTTCCAAGTTGATATCAGACTTCCCTCGAATAGATGAGGAAATTTTTAATGAAGATTCATTCACAGATGAACATATCTTCCTTATCTCTCCTTTGGACCCCTGGTGTGGAGACATTCTAATTTATCTTGAAACCTTGAATCTATCCCAACATTTGTCGAGGGACGATCGATGACATATACATCATCAGGATAAAAATTACCTTATCATCGGTGACACTTTGTATCATCAAGGAGTAGATAATATTATATTTTTTTGCTTGAATCATGCATAATTTTAATCGATTCTCAATGACTGTCACAGTGGGGCCTGTGGTGGTAATTTATCCAAGCTTGAAACATCCAAAAAAATATTGCGAGCCGTTTATTTTTGGTCATTAATTTTTAAAGATTGAGTTGAATCGGTAAATAAGTTTCACCCTTTCTAGGTGTTCACTCAAAAAATGCACTCGCATCCATCCCCTCTTCATTCAGTCATGACCATGGGTCCCTTCACCAAGCGGGGGGTATATTTTATGGAATGTAACCCAACTTCAATCATGGGGCATCAATGTATCATTGTGGTCATGGATTACATCACTAAATGGGAAGAGGCCATACCTACCCTTAAATCTCATGGTAAGACTGCAACATTTTTTGTATTCAACCAAATTATAGCCCGGTTTGAAATCCCAAAAGAGATTATCAATGATCATGGTAGTCACTTTCAAAATGAAATGATGAAATATTTAGCATCAAAACTGGGGTTTAAGCATGATAATGTTTCCCGTTATTATCCCCATGAAAATGGACAAGAAGAGGTGGTGAATAAATTTCTCAAGACCATCTTGAAAAAATCACTCAACCAGAGTAAGTCTAACTCGCATATAATGCTTTACCCTGCACTTTGGGTATATCAAACCTTGGTAAATACTTCCACCGATTTTTCTCCTTTTCACTTAATACATGGAGTGGAGTCAATTCTTCCAATTGAATGAGAAATCCCTTCCCTTAGGTTGGAAATTGAGCTCCTTCCTGACACATCCAATCTTGAAGAATGCCTTGTGCACCTAGAGCATCTCTATGAGAAGCATCGATATGTCTCTACAAATATCAAGGTGAATAAATGAAGTGTTAAGATTCAGTATGATAGGTCTTTATTTCCTCGATAGTACACTGAGGGTGACTTGGTTCTACTATATGAACAAAATAAAGAACTGTTGGGGGTAGGTAAGTTCAACCCCATGTGGCATGGTCCTTATATCGTGCGATGTGTCTTAGATAAAGGAGCCTATGAATTGGAATATTATGAAGGGAATATGTTGGATGAGCCCAGAAATGGGCTCTACCTTAAAAGGTATTACACATAATCCCTCAATATTAGGTGTGACCTTCTGTATACTAGTGTATCATAGTGTATATATATCTTTTCATTTTGTTTCATTGGCTCGCTTATCAATTTTTCCCTTGGTTGGAAGATGTCAATGGAGTCTTTAGTTTAATAGGATTCATGGATGGTGCCAGTCTTCATATACAAAACATGGCTTTTGTCACTTAGGTCATTTACGCACCTAAGGGCCAAATAGTGTCTTCATGTGGTGTTCATCTCGAGCCATCAACGAATAATATGGATGAGTATATCGCCATTATAGAACTATTATGTGACACCATTTCACATGGTGTTCGGTATTTATAGGTTTTCCTAGAATCCCATTTATTCTTATGTCAGTTAAACAACAATTACCATGTGCAAGACCCTACTCTACTCCAATGATTCCTATGGGTACAACTTTTGGAATAATAGTTTGATTTTATTACTTATAATCGCATAACTAGAAGTTATAATCATGTCTCCAATGCATATGTTAATTATATTTTAAATTTGAATTTGTCACATAACTAAGAAAATAAAACACATTCATACATGTACACATTGTAACATATATAAGTAAAGCCGAAAACCAATTTTTTTTACATTTCAT
>JZKD02S1660903.1:122464-134480 GCA_000966675.3 Picea glauca | reverse complement strand
CATACCAAGAGGGATTCAACAATAAAATCCACCTCTTCAAGAGCTTAAAGTACCATATCCTAGGTAGTGATCTTCCACAACATATGAGATAGAAACCTATAATACTATGAAGGAATTAACCTCCATAACCAACTATAAAAATACAACACGGTCTCCAAAAATACAGAAGGAAAGTTATGCACTAATAGAGATGCAAAAAGTGAGAGGGGCCCTCATGTCCTTCTATCCATTTATTGAATTTGATCTTTCCTTTTGGAGCTTGAAGTGCTTTTTTGGATAATGCATCCGCCAATCAGTTCTGTTCCCTTAATATATGAGAAAACCTGAGTGTACACAAATATTTGACTAATTCCAAGATCTTGTCCTTCCAGCTCACTAGAGAGGTAACATGTAACTTTCCCCTGTAATTATGCCAATCAATCACAATTTTTGAAGCTCCAAAGACTTGTAGATGATTAAAATCCCAGTCAGGATGCCAAAATTAAGTTCACCCAAACGCTTAGAAGTTCATCCCTTGTGTTTGTACCAGGCCCACAATTGAGGGTCCACTTGTAGCTAGTTTCTTCAGAAAGTTTTAAAACACCCCCCGCCCCACTCAGTAACCCATTTTCTTGAGCTGCACCATCAAACCATCTCGCAGTAGTCAGAGTATAAACAAGAGTCTTTAAGATCCTAAGACACTTCCCTTTCCGAGGACCCAAACCATCATAGCTTTCCAACATTCCCAGAATTTTATAAACAACCATCTGAATAGATGGGATACAATTTTCAAAGATTTTCTTGTTCCTTTCCAACCAAATGAACCAACAGAACAAATAGGGCAGTGTACTGAAGTTCCACTCCTTTTTAGTCCAACTATCAAAACAATTTGATAAAGAGTTGCCTTCCCAGGTAGAACTTATAAGAAGAGAAGATTTTAACTTCTCCCACACCTGAAGAGTAAAAGTGCAATTGACAAACAGATGCAAGACTGACTCAAAATCCCTGGAACATAACAGAAAGAGGCTTGGTCCTTCCCAACCTTTTTTATTAAGGTTATCTCAAGTTAGGATTTTATCCTCCAATGCGAGCCAAGTGAAAAGTATGTTTTTTAAGGCAATATCCCAAGACCACATGTGCCTCCTCGAACCTACAAACTAATGTTGCCATAGTTTTTTTTGTAAGGAATTATAAACATTTTTAACAAAAAGAAAGCCCAAATTGTCTCCACCAGTCTAGATTAAGTTGTCTTCTCTTTGTTGGAGATGAACCCCCGATCCAATTAAATCCTTACGAAAAAAACTCCATTCAAGAGCTAGAACACCCGAAAATCCCAAATTAGAACTACCTTTCCACTGAGCAGTTATGCACCCCTTCGAGTTATGTGCCCTGGCTGGAAAGAGATATATGATATTTTTATTCTTTAAGGCCAACAAAAGGTCATGTGAGATAAGTGAAGAGTTATCTATGCCCGATATCTTGTCTTGGAGAATTAATATTGAGTGACCATTTCCGGGATTCCAACTTAACCAATGAGTGATAAGTGGAAGAGACTCGAGTAGCTTTTTCCAAGTCTGCGAAGCCAAGGGATATTTAGTTGTGGCCGATCTGAACCAGGTAGAGACAAAAATATAAGGTAGATATTTATCCTTAATCACCATGTGCCAAATCCCATACTTCGTTAGGACACACCATAAAGAATTTGCAGCCAACGCTCGGTTAAAATGGTAAATATTTCTAAGGCCCCAACCACCGAAAGATTTCAGTTTAGCTAGCACCTCCCAGTTGCAAAGATGGAAATGGTGTGTAGTACTACCACCCGAACAAAGGAAGTCAAAGATCAATTGTCGAATCTTATTAAGCACTGATATAGGGACTGTTGCTAGAGCCATCTAGTAAACTGGTTGGGTTTCCAACACCACTTTTACAAGGATGCAACGACCACCTAGAGATAACCACCTGTTACACCAGTGTCCAATCCTATGTTCAAATTTTTCTATAAGCCATCTCCAATCATTAAACTTAGATTTATTAGCTTTAAAACAATATCCCAAGTATCTAAAATCTTCAACCAAGTCATCAAAATTAAAAGAAAAATCTTCCTTAAACTTGTCCAACATTTCCCCTTGGATTCCCGAGTGGTGAAAGGTAGATTTGCTCAAATGTACTTTCAACCCCGAAGCACAACATGAAAGATTCATAAGGGTTTTTATCTCCAACCACTCCTCTAAGGAGGCCTTTTTCATGATGAGGATGTCATCAACAAAGAAAAGATAGAGAATTTTTATAATCCTGGAGACCTTCACCCCCATCAGACTTCCCTTAATCTGGCCTTTTTTCAACAACAAGATACAAATTTCCATAATTGAAATGAACAGTAAAAGTGACAACAGACAACCTTGCCTTAAACCACCGTCATTCTGAAAAAAAAGGGGAAGTCTCACCATTATAAGAACAACAAAAGAGGAGCTGACTACATAGCTCATACTCCAATAATAGATGGAAAACTAAAACCCATTTGAATGAGGATCAATCTTAAAAAGTCCCAATTTACATAGTCATACACTTTTTTTAAGTCCAGCTTTAAAATTAGAGCCTTCAATTTTTTTATTTTTATACTGTGTAGACACTCTTGCGCCCTCCCTATAGCATCCAATATCTGTCTGCCTTTTAAGAATCCAAGTTGTTCACTCGACAACGACGTCGAGAGGATAGGATTGAGTCTATTAGATATTACCTTTGCTATCAACTTATAACATAAATTACAGAGCGGTATGGGTATGTAGTCTCCGAAATTCGTAGGTTTATTTTCCTTTGGAATCAGTGCCAGAAAGGTGGAGTTTAGAGAGCTTAAAACCTTTCCTCTAATCCTAGAGTCCTCCACTAGCTCCAATAGATCATCACCGAGCAACTCAAAGAAATGAGAGAAGAATTCAACCGTCCAGCCATCAGGGCCCAAAATTTTATCTTTAGCAAAGCACTTCAAGACCTCCCAAATCTCTGACTTTGTATAGGGATGATCAAGAAGTAAAGTATCCTCCTCATTTACAAAATGAGGAAAAAGACTGGCAGTATAAACTTGATCCACTGGAGAGGGAGGGTCGTCGATTTCAAGCAAGCCTTTAAAGTGTATTTTAGATTCTTTTTTAAGAGCCTCTTGCCCCCTGTGGCACTATCCATCCTCATCCAGAATCTCCCAAATATGTTTATTATTCCTTCTAGCACTGACAAAGTTATGAAAAAAGCTTGTATTTTGATCACCGCTTTTCAACCAGATTGCTCTGATCCTTTGTCTCTGGAGTTCTTCATTAAGGAGAAGTAATGTATTACGTTCTTCCTCCAATTTTTTAATGTGACAGTCAGGAATCGGGTCCCTCCCATCCCTCAGAATCGATGAAACTACTGCACATAGCTCCTCCTCCAATGCTTCTAATCTGAAGAGTTTTGAACTTCTTTGGAGCCTCGCCCAAGATTTGATCCATGTTTTTAACACTTTCAATTTCCACACAAATCTTTGTTGTATATTGGATTCCACCAAAAAACCTTGATCGAGCCAAAAATATTTTACGATAGCATTGAACTCTTCCTCCACCAACCAGTACGGGTTTAACTTAAAAGGGTAGGCCGAAGGAAACTGCTGAAATTCAAATTGTGCAACCACTGGAGCATGATCTGAGATAAAAGGGTATTCCACCCAAGATCTGAATCTTCCCACTTCACTTAACAGATTCTCCGAAACCAATATACGATCCAGCCTTTTGGCAATGCTGTCAACCCCTGCTCTGCCATTCCTCCACGTGGGGGCCAAAACATCTGGAAGCAAATCCACTAAGTGATTTTCCTAGAACAGGTCTTTAAAGAAGCCCTCCAATTTGTCTAGGTGTGTCGAAGCTCCATAGACCTCGTCCGCTCTAGTAGTGAAGCTTAAATCCCTTGCAAAAATCAAATTATTATAAGCCAACAATCCTCTAGAAGCCACATGTTCCCAAAAAGATTTCCTCTCATTACAAGGCCCATAAACATTGAGAAGACAAAGTTGCTTGTTATTCTCCAAAGAAGAGCCAAAAAGTAGAATTCCTCCACAACAGAGGAAAGGATCCAAAACTAGTTTATTAGGATCCCATGTCACCAATAACCCACTAGAATTACCAATAGAACTAACAACACAAGATAACCAACATGGGAAAAAATTTAACATAAACAACCTAGCTATTTTTTCATCCATGAGAATTTCCTGTAAGAAAATAATATCAGGTTTTGTCTTTTGCAACAATCTCCGCATGGAGGCCGCTTTTAGGGTCCCCCCACCCCTCTAAGATTTAAGGAAAGCAGGATCATGGTTTAGCCCTAGCAAGGGTTTTCATGCCTCTAAGCGCCCCATTGTCGATAACAATAGAAGTAAGAGAACCAGGAACATGAAGAGAACCAATGGATTTTTTACACGCACTCCTCATTTTAATGGGGGAGGTCTCAAAACCCAAACCCTTTGACTAGGAGAAATCGGAAGCCGGACCCCCGCCAGGCTTTTCTAACTGCCCTGAAAGACCAATAACTCCAGTAAGATTTAAAATTTTCCTCCCTTGATAAGTGGGGAAAGAGAGAGGAGTGACAACCTATCTGTGCAACGAGACTAGAGACTCCAGAGTCTCCCCCAGGGAGTAGTCACCAGGCTCCTGCTCCCTGTAACCCAAAAAAAGAAAGAAATCCCTCACCTCCTCACTGGGCATGCCCCTAAACCCTAGGGTATCCACGAATTCCTCAGTCCTTAAACCCCCAGAAGGAGACGAGTTACAAGTAGGAGAAACATAGTTTACTCTAATCTCCTCAGGGGAGGAGTTCACCTACTCCATACTACAATCAGACTTGCCCCTCATAGAGGGTTGAGGAGTAGACTCCAAGGAGGGGGTACCTTCCCTAGCATTCGTCGGGAGATGAGACTGGGAATGCACAATTCCAACCACCGTAGGAGTGATAGAGTCCAGAGAATCATTTTCCCAGGCCGAGAGTGAAAAGTAGAAAGAAGGACAAAGAGATTTTAGCTTACTTGTGACAGTGTCTGTGACAACTTGACTTGAAGAATCCATAAACCCAGTATTGGATGAAACTTGAACAAAGGAGTCAACACCCGACGAATCACAACGATACACCTTCCTGAGCCGAGAATTTTCCTCCTCCTCCTCCTCCTCCGAAAAGCCTTGACAATCACTTCTTAGGTGGCCAATTTTACGACAAAGAGTACACCGAAAAGGTAAACCCAAGTAATCCAACTTTTGGCAGATAGTGTGACCATGCCACTGTATATTAATGGACTCCAGAAGACCAAAATGAATATCAACTTCGACTAGGATCTTCCCCAATCTTCTCTTAGGAGCACTCAGCGCCAGGTCATCAACTTTAATGAACTGACCTAGTGCATTACCAATCACAGCCGAAGCTTTCTCATTCCAGATGTTTAAAGGTAAACCTGCTAGTAGGACCCAAATGTGCATGAATTGAAAATAATCATGAACATGGTTGAAGCTAATCCTCTAACGCTTGAGCATCAAGCTCCGCTCATCAAATGTTCAGAGCTTATCTAGGATTTTCGTGGAGTCATCCGACAAATTAAACTTAAACCCAAACCAACCTCTCGAAGGTAGAGAACCTCCGACTCATACCCCAATAAAGGTAACCAGTACCTTCGAACCCAATCTGTAATGGGCGAAGTACACCGAGAGTGATATGACAATCGACCCACCAGGGCGTTTAGAGCCAAGCTTACCACCTCTGCCAAGCCTAAATCATCCCCTAGGACCAACTTACATTTAGAACGGTTAGGGATCCAAGTCTTCACTCCAAACTTCCTCCGAGGAGCAGGCTTCATTACTGGAGGGGGCCTATCACTACGAGCCTGGTAAAAACCGTTGTCAACCTTCCTATGACCATGGATGACTTCTGCGCACAATCTAGAATTCCTAGCGTTTGTGACAACTGCAACATTCGATAAGGGAATAGCCACATTCACACCTCACCAAGTCAAATCAGAGTCAGACATAGACGACGAGGCTATTAGTTTCGAGGGTGACAAAAGTGCAGTAGTGGGAGCCTCTACAGACAAATTAAATAACCCTGCCTTCCTCCAGGTCTCCTCGTCAACCACACTCATAAGTGTGCTGACATCGACTTTCGTCATGCAAGCTTCAAGAAACACCAGGAAGGTGCCACCTAAACTCCATTGAGGGCTCCTCAAGACGAAGGCTTGTCTTATCCTCCGACGTCAGTAATGGCGCAAATCCCAGAAACAACAAGAGCTAAGTGGACCTGACAGAAGAGACAGGCTTGTAAAGGCTCTGCCCTCCCATTAAAACTCGTTAATGACACAACTAAGTCGCTAAATCCAGCAGAGTCACCTCCAAAAACACCATCACCAACTTATCCATCACCACCTCCAAAAACACCATCACCAACTTATCCACCACCACCTCCACATGGCCTCCGCTAATTCGCTAGAATAGTTGCAGGATTGTGGCCTCCACCATTTTCACTAGAATAATTGCAGGTTTTCAAATCTAGTTTTCCCACCTCTACTTCCCAGTCTTCAAACCTTACTCAAACACATTCAAACTTCACATCACATATATTTTTCACTTTTGAAAATTATGCCTTATCATAATAAATATAGTGTTTGTTCATTCATCCCATACTATAAAAAATATTATTATCTTAAATTTATTTAAGACTTACATCTTATATAACAAAGATATTATTCCATCAAATTTATTAAGTACTTACACTTCCTTATAACAAATATATTATTTATTTTGTCAAATTCACTAATCGCATAAATATAGTATTTATTTTGTCAAATTCACTAATCGCATACTCTAGTATTATTTCATTCAAGTTGGTGAGGATTTACAATTTCTTATAACAAGAGTATTATTTTATTCCATCCATTCATTCATTCATTGATGATTTATTATTATGTTTATAATGATTTATTATTTTGTTTATATATATTTTTTTCTAAAACATACTTTTTTACATTTTTAATAAATTTGTTAGTATAGACTAGTGCACTTTATTAAGGGGGATTCAAATTAAGTTTCTATTGACATAGAACTAGCTAAACACCTAGTGATAATGGTGACAACTGGTTGAGCTAATTCCTTGGGTTATTTCGCTTACAACTCGCTATAATCAAGGTATTATTCCATCAAATTTATAGACAATTTAACATTTCGTCAAATTCATGAAAGACTTACTCTTCGGTCAAATTCAACCAGGACTTGCACCTTTTTTCCGAAAGAAATATTCTTAGGGAAACCTAAGGGATGCTTCTCCACACTCATGTGTGACATCCATAGTAAGCCCGCTGGTGTAGACTAGTGCACATAACCTAGGGGGATTTGAATTGGACACATGTTTGCATGGAACTAGCCAAATGCTTAATAACATTGGCAACAAGTTGTTGAGCTAACTCTTTGGATTAACAAGGACTTATATATCTTGTCACCACAAAAGTACTATTTTTATCAAAGTCACCAAAGACTTCCATTACAAAGATACTATTCCATCAAATTCACAAAGGAATTATACCACACTATAACAAAAATACAAATACAATGTCAAATTCATAGAGGACTTACACCTAACCCTAGGTAATTATTCATGTTGCTCGAGAAATGAAACTTTAGTCTATGCTTTGACTATCTTCACTACGAAACCACAACCACAACTCTTTCACATAAACTTATTATTCAATGCCTTTGAAATATTGTAACGTAACACATACACACAAATCTTAATGAGTTAGTTTTAGTGGTTGAGTGCTACGAGCTTCATGAAGAGGTCTCGAGATTGATCCTTCGTGCTTGATATGTCTATTATGTGCCTCACTTACTATTCCTACGAGGTTGGAGATCATGCTGTTAGCAACATCAAAGGTCACACCAGAATCAACAACACCGAGATATTTGCATTTGGTACCGCTATGAAATACATAGAAATGCTTGACAAATTCCCTATAAAATTTTAGTGAAATAACATAAAAAATTATATATATATATATATATATATATATATATAAATAAATAAATAAATAAATAAATAAGTGAGTTAAAAAATGGATGAACTCATTTTTCTTTTTTAAATATTTTTTCAAATAAAACAAAATTTTATTTATAAAATATATATGTTTTTAAATTTACCTTAACTACTTTTTCAAATATGTTAAAACCATTTTTTAAAATGAAATTTCCTAAATAAAATTATATCTTCAAAAAAATTTCTATTAAAAAAAAATTGCCCATTTTTAACTTCCTCTGCATATAAATTTATAGCTCACATAAAATTATACCTTCAATAAAACTTCTATTAAAAAGAAAAAAATTACCCATTTTTAACTCCCTCCTGCATATACCTCTACATCTAAATTTATAGCTCACATGCTTTGACATTTGCAACTGATACCATGCTTTCTGTGGATGTCCAGCGTGACTTTTGCGATGGCCATTATGGAATTGGCCTTGGCTTTCCATCACCATTACCGTCACCCCTTCCTTTCTTTCATCAACGCGGCCTTCTTTGCTTGTGCCAAACTTACCCATTACAGTACTTCCCCTGTAAGAGATCAAATAACGCTAAACTCGCAAGCCAACAGTGCCATGAATATTTCTGCAGATGATCCCTTCAACACTCAGATCAACGGCAATAGTATATTTTCTTTATTGCATGACTGCACCGACATGAAAATACTCAAACAACTCCACACCTGCTTGATCACAACTGGGCGTAACCAAACCGAAGCCAAGCTTATCAACAAATATGCCATGTTTGGCAACATGCAGGATGCACGCCAAGTGTTTGACAAAATGTGCCAACCAGAGGTTTTTGAATGGAATTTGATGCTCAGAGGCTATGCCGCCAATGGGCTATTGAAGGACGCCCTTGATCTCTATTATCAAATGCAGTGGGCTGGAATAACACCTAATACTTACACATTCAATTTTGTCCTCAAAGCCTGTGCCGGCTTATCAGCGTTTCAACAGGGTAGGTTGAGTCATGAGCAGGTAATCAGGAATGGATTGGAATTGGATATTTTTGTGGGAAATGCCCTTGTTGACATGTATGCCAAATGCGGAAGTATAGATTCTGCCCGCCGATTTTTTGATAGAATGTCTGTAAGAGACGTGGTCTCATGGACGGCAATGATTGCCGGATATGCTCAAAGTGGACATCCAAATGAGGCCTGGATGCTCTTCAACGAGATGCAGCTCTCTGATTCGAGGCCTAATTCTGTCACCGTGGCAAGTGTTCTCCCTGTGTGTGCCGATTTAGGAGCGCTGCGGGAAGGTAAGGGGATCCACAGTTATGTGCTTAGAAATGGGTTTGAATCAGATGTTGTTGTAATGACTGCTTTGGTAGATATGTATGCCAAATGCGGTAGTTTAGACTTTTCACGCAAATTGTTTGACAAAATACCTAAAAGAAATGTGCTCTCATGGAGTGCTATGATTGCTGGGTATTCTCAGAACGGACAAGGAATCAAAGCCTTGGAACTTTTTAATCAAATGCAACGCTCAGGAGCGAAACCCAATTCGGCGACGATGGTGAGCTTGCTTTCTGCATGTGCTAGTTTATTGACTCTGCATCAAGGTCTGTGGATTCACTGTTACATAATTAAGCATGAATTTGAGTGGGATGTTGTTCTGGCGACAGCTCTCATAGACATGTATGCCACATGTGGGGTTTTGGAGGTTGCTCGTCGGTTGTTTGATAAAATGTCTGAAAGAAATGTGGTCTCATGGAATGCAATGATTTCCGGGTATACTCAGAACGGGTATTTTAAAGAGGCGCTGACCTTGTTTAATCGAATGCAGAAGGGTGACATAAAACCGAACACAGTCACGCTGGTGAGTGTGCTCCCAGCCTATACGAATTTAGGAGACTTGGGACAAGTCCAGTGGATTCATAATTATATAATGCAAAGTGGTTTTGAGTTGGATGTTTCTCTTCAGAATTCCCTTATAGCTATGTATGCGAAATGCGGTAGTGTGGATGTTTCTCGCCACTTGTTCAATCAAATGTCAAAAAGAAGTGCAGTCTCATGGAATGCCATGATTTCTGGGTATACCCAAAGTGGCCATGCTGATGAGGCCCTTGCACTCTTTTATCAAATGCTGCTGACCGTGATGAAACCCGATGCTGTCACCATGGCCAGCGTGCTTCCATCATTTGCACATTTAGCAGCTTTGCAACAGGGCAAGTGGATCCATGGCTACATTATTAGATGTGGATTTGAGTCAGACATTGTTGTGGCGACAGCTCTTGTAGACATGTATGCAAAATGTGGTAGTATAGATAATGCACGCCAATTATTCGATGAAATATCTGATAAAAATGTAGTCTCGTGGAATACAATGATTGCAGCATATGGTATGCACGGGTATGGGGAGGAAGCACTTGCACTTTTTGACGTGATGCAGCCAGAAGGCATGCAGCCAGATCACATCACCTTTATTTGTGTTTTGTCTGCCTGCAGTCATGCAGGGCTGGTTGATGAGGGATGGCAGTACTTTGATTGTATGAGTAGAGATTATGGCATTACTCCTAGAGTAGACCACTATGCATGCATAGTTGATCTTCTTGGCCGTGCTGGTCATTTGGATGAGGCAGAAGACTTCATTAGAAAGATGCCATTTGAGCCGGGTGCTAGTGCATGGGGTGCTTTGCTAGCCGCCTGCAAAATGCATTCGAACATTGAGCTAGGAGAACGCGCTGCACAATATCTCTTTGACCTGGAGCCCCATAATGTTGGATATTATATATTGCTTTCAAATATATATGCTGCAGTTGGCAGATGGGATGGCGTAGCAAAGATGAGAACAATGATCAAAGACAAGGGGTTGAAAAAAACTCCCGGTTGGAGCTTGATTGAGGTAAATAACATAGTTCATGCATTCCTCGCAGAGGATAGATCACATTCTCAATCCGAAGAAATTTATGCAACATTGGAGACCTTGGCTAGGCAGATGGAAGAGGCAGGTTATGTGCCTAACATAAACTCTGTGCTGCATGACGTTGAGGTAGCAGCAAAGGAAGACATGCTTTACACTCATAGTGAGAGGCTGGCCATTGCCTTTGGGCTTATCAGCACAAGCCCTGGAACCCCTATACGGATTACAAAAAACCTGCGTGTGTGCGATGATTGCCATACTGCCACCAAGTTCATATCAAAGATTGCCAGTCGTGAAATTATTGTGAGGGATGCAAAACGTTTCCATCATTTCAAGGATGGATTTTGTTCCTGCAAGGATTATTGGTAATGCTGATTTAATGGAAAACTAGTACAAACTTAGGCAACTACAAATTTGGGTGCATTAGTTTCTTGGATTTGCACCCTGGGTATAAGTGTTATACACTTTCATGCAGATATTTTCATTATGAGATCTAAGTTGTAAAAGTTGTGTAACACAAAAAGAGTGATTTCTGTTGGTCCAAACTTGGTGAATCGTTATATGAGCCGACTGTATAAACGACAATTAAGTTCATGATTGATCTTCTTGTCCATTCTCGCTATTTGAACGAGGCAGAAGGATTCATTTGAAAGATAGCATTTGAGCAGGGTGCTAGTGTGTGGTGAGCTTTGCTAGCGCCTAGGAAATTCACTCAAACGCAAATATTGAGCTAGGAGATTGTCTAGCTCAACATCCTTTTGACTTGGAGCCTGCTAATATTGGATATTATGTATTACTTTCAAATGTATGTCATGTGGTTGGCAGATTGGATGGTGTAACAAATGTGGGAACAATGATTGAAGACTAGGGTTTTGAAAAGAAACTCTAGGATGGAGCTTGATTGAGGCAAATAACACAGTTCATACATGTCTTGCGGAGGATAGATCACACTCTCCATCTGAAGAAATTTATGCCACATTGGAGACCTTGGCTACACAAATGGGAGAGACAGGTTTTGTGCTAACACAACCTCTGAGCTGCATGATGTTGCGGCAGCAGCACATCAAGACCCCCCCATGTTCTACACATTCTGAGAGGCT
>JZKD02S1660903.1:92867-108885 GCA_000966675.3 Picea glauca | reverse complement strand
CCGCTTGATGATTGGAGGGGAAGAAGACATTGAGTCTACCCCACGAGGAGTGAAGATTGTTGTTGAGCCATGGCCATCAACAAATTTCATGCCAATGAGTAACAATAAACTATATCTGTGTATAACTCACCCTTTTGCCATCAATTTCTTGCTTAATGAAAATCCCACCTTCCAAGGAAGTCAATTAAAAATGAAGGTTGTGATGTAGAAGGGCATTCAATTCAACAAAGAGGAGGAAATGAAGAAGGGTAGTAGCAGATATGGGAGATCAAAGAGCAACCTGCTTGATGATTGGAGGGGAAGAAGACATTGAGTCTACCCCACGAGGAGTGAAGATTGTTGTTGAGCCATGGCCATCAATAAATTTCATGCCAATGAGTAACAATACACTATATCTGTGTATAAATCACCCTTTTGTCATCAATTTCTTGCTTAATGAAAATCCCCTAGAACCTAGTTTTCCCATTTGGATTTCTAGTGTAAAAAAAATCTCTATTGTCTCATAGTGTTAATGGTTGAGTATAATTTCAATGTAGTTTTGGTTTTAATCTATTCTTGTATTTTATGTAAAAAACGAGAACTATAACAAAGCTACATTGTAATCCTAGCTCTGTTCAATAGCTTAAATGATTGGTTGAGTGTGTTAGCACTAGGAATCACCCTCAGATTGCATGGAAGGTAAGCCCAATACCCATCAGGTTATATGTAAATGTAAATAAGTTTAAAGAGGTCAAATGGATAGGACTCGAGATAATAATGTTCTAACTCATAAATCTGGGCTAACATACAAGAAATTGGGGTCTTGATCAATTTCAATCAGTAAGTGGGATTAAAGGTGAATAGGAGGAAGACTTTGGTGAGGGAAATGTAAAGGTTTGCTATGGACATCAGGTCTTCAAGAAGCCTAAGGAGGAAAAACTCAAACACAAGATCTTCTTGAATTCAAAGCTTAAGGAAACTAAAGAACATCATAATGGTACTATAATCAAACATTCATCATAATACAACTACAATAATCCATGTGAATCATTCAATCATGAATACTTCAGTCTCAGAGGCAAATAAGATGGAATAAGAAAGATGACTTATATTAATCAAGAAGTCTCAAATCAAGTACATAACCAAAGAACCAATATGCTTCATCAAAATATTACAAAGTAAGGGAGCCTAGCTCAACCATTCGAACCTCCTAAAGAATTTGGAAAGTCTATTTATAAAAAAAAAAGGCAACAGTTGGAGGTGCGAGCTGGCCTTCCTCCCATAAAATTCTCCAAATAGTTATTTCAACTTAACATCTAAGCTAACACCTATGCTAACAAAATGGAAAAATTTTGGCCACTGATCCAACCAACTTTAAACTAACTTGATCTTCTTTGATGCACATCTCCTTGCATGCCAAGTGTCTTGCAGAGGTTGTAAGCTGTCATCATGTTGCTAACTACCATCTTAGCCATTCTCCACATCATCAACCACTCACAAGGATAATAACTCGAACCCCTTGATTTCAGGTACCTGTTGGTAGCGTCATTTGGAAGCGCTCTAGGTAGCGAGCTTTTGTAGTGCCTCCACAAACTCTCTACAAATTTGTAGCGCAACCTCCAAATAGGCCTGCAGAATGGATAGTGCCAAGCCTTTGTGTCTCTGTGCGTAATTTAGCCTTTGTTAGAATTTTGGTAGCGTCAAAGCCTGTGTAATTTATTCTCTATGTGAATTTCACTAGTGCCAAAGATTGTGTAATTATGCACGCAATTCGGTAGTGCCAATGTTGAACTGGTCCCGTTGAATGTGTAGCGCTTGACATCAAAACAAATAGGTAGCACCTTGTGGAATTTGCAGCGTCGTCATCACACCGCTTAACAATTTTGGTAGCACCCTGTGGAATTCATAGTGCCATCGCTGTTGATATTATGGTAGCTACAAGAGGTATCTACCTCCAAGTGTAAACCTGACAAGAATATAATATTTCGGGAAGTAATAAGAAACCCTAATGAGTTGGCTAATAACCCTAGAAGACATGTCGGCTCAAGAGGATAACTTGTATTAGGTTATCAGCCTCCAAGAGAAGAAGTCGGCCAGAAGAAATAATATATACTGAATAGACAGATGCCCAGAATGAGAAGTCAGCCCAGGCAGTTAGCCAGATTTACTATAAATACATGAGGCCAGTCTTCATTCTGGCAGGCAGTCTTAGAATTGCAGAGTAGCACTTGTGTGCATTGCAGTGCCTAGTTTTGTGCGCAGGTTTGAAGGAGAGATGCCATTGCAGCTGCTGCAGCTAGCAGATCACGTTTGTCTTGGACTATCTCTTGGTTAGGGTTTGGACTATCTGATCAACTCTTGTTGATGCACTATCCTTGGGAAAAGGTACACTACCCTTTGTTTGTCTATCTAGCCAAGGGTTTGTTTCTAGACTGATTCTCTATCAAGGTTAAGGTGCTCGGAGGGTGGCTTCGACCTATGGTTGGGTGACAATAGCAATATTGTCAATGGTAAAACGAGCACATCCATTATATTCTAACAAGTTATGGGCCCAAACCTCCTTCATTCAGTCTAACCGCTGGAAGGAAACATAGCCATAAGGATATTAAGCTTGTTGAAGAACTACCGCTAGGGTTTCTAGCAAGAGCAGTCACCAAAGCACTGTCGCTAGGGTTACTAGCAGTTGCAGTTGCAAAAACCCTAATCCTCTCGTTGAGGCACCTTAAGTGAAGGGATTGACCTAATATCCAGATAGATCAGTGCGCCCTAGCCTAACACATCTCCTGCTACTCTCAGCAAGCCAAGACGTCAAGTTTGAGTTTTTGGTCAAATATAGGGTTGACCAAGTCAAAGCAGCCATGACTTACTCTATGAAGTCAGAAAACAAGTTATATGGAGCTTCTAACTTCAGAGCATGAAATACAAGGATTGACCTCATCCTTGCCAAGAATAAAGTGCTGGATATTGTGAAAGGAAAGATCGTGGAACCAGAGTTTGAAGAAGGAAAGGAAAAGGAACCGTAGAACGTTGCAGATATGGAGAAGTTCAAAGACGGTGATATCAATTCCATGAGTATCATAGTGGACTCTATAAAAGACCACTTGATACCCTACATCTCCCATCTTGACTCATCGAAGAAGATGTATGATGCCCTAACAAACCTCTTCTCATTCAGAAACATTGGACAAATAATGAGTCTAAAGAATGAGCTCCGTGACATGAAGATGAATGATGATGATAGCATAACATCATACTTTGTGAGGATCTCCCAGTTAAGAGATTAACTACAATCTATTGAAGATATCATTTCAGAGAAGGAATTGGTAAACATAGTACTCGATGGTCTTCCCAAGACGTGGGATGGATTTGCCGCAAGCATAAACACAAGGAAGGAGTATCCTACATTTGAAGAACTTTGGACGTGCCGTGCTCAAGAAGAATCCAGGATCAATGCAAAAGAGAAACCCCAAAAGAGGTACGATGATCAAGCCTTCACAACAAGATTCAAGAATTTCAGGAACAAAAAGAAGTTTGGTTCAAAGAGGAAGACAAATCAAGAGAAAGATATTTCAGAAATACAATGCTTCAACTGTCGAAAGTATGGTCACTACAAGAATCATTGTTCCGAGCTAAAGAAAAGGAAGGAGAAACACAAATCATCAGTTTCCAAAGAAAAGGAACCTACAAAGAATACTAAGCAGGATAAAAGAGACTTCTTCTTTTGAAGGTAACAATACTCTTCTTATTTCTTGTACATATCTTGTTTGCATAGTCTCTATACATATCTTGCATATCTATCTCTTAGAAGATAATATGATCCAAGAAGGACTATACCTATGGAAGAACAACAAGATAAGGATTGCTATCATTATACAAGTTAGATAATACACATGAAAAGATGAAATATATCAAACAACTCATGTGGAAGCTATTACAAGATAAGCCGAAATTAGAATCAATCATGAAGAGACTTAGAAGAAGCAAAGACATAAATAAGTCAACAATTAAGAGGAAATTGGAGAAAGACTTATGATGTTTTGCAGAAGACAATAAGACGGAAGCGTGGACTCTGTTAGAAATAGGGAGCCAATTATATATTGTAGAAGACAATAAGGATGCAAACAGAAGCGTGGACTTTGTTAGATGGAGGGAGCCAATTATATGCATTCATACATGAAACAAGGATTAGGAGGGAGATAATCCTATGATCCATTGAATATGACGAAGTATATATCCATGGTAGCAGCCATGAAAGACAGTACGTGTTTAGTTCAACCTTAGAAGAAGTCTTCTTCGAATAGAAGCCTTAAAGTATCCATGGTTGTCCATCCACATCCATGATCCTATAATAAAAGGAAGAAGTGGAATCTTTAGGGCATGGAATCTATAAGAAACTCCATGGACCCAAGAGCTAAAGAAAAACATCAGGAAGAACATGAAGATTCCAACAAAGAAAGAGAAGCTAGAACAACCAGTCATTGTATTAAGAATCACAAGATTACTAGCCTGATATGAACTCACTAAAAGAAATCAAGCAGAGGAACTGAAAGTTGTGATGAAGAACAATGTATATATATGAAAGCATTGCAAGATCCAGAACTAGAGGTTCTCCCAGATGGAGGGAGAATACTATGATGATTACTTGTTCCAGTAAACCAAACATACCTCTATATGAGTCATTATATCATCCACAATATCCATGGGTTGGAATTTTACATCAGATGAATGCAAAGACTGTTCTCCAGAGAAATTGAACAAAGAGTGTATAAATAGCAACCTCAAGACTTTGAGGCATACCAGAAAGAGACCCTTGTATGCAGATGGAAGAAGATAACTTGGTGGAGAACCTCCAAAGCACAACAGAAGCGTGGTGAAGATTTTTCTATAACAGAGAGATTGTATCAGAATGATTGCTTAGAAGATCAGGATGATGGATTGTCAATCCATGACAAAGATCTCATGATGACAGAAGAAGTGCCACATGGATATGTTCCAGTTTGACCCTTGCCACAATGTTGTGAGCTAGCAGGAACTAAGAGGAATCCAACAATAATATACTTTATTGATCAGAACTACATGAAGCCTTAAGAGAAAACCAATGTTCCAGACCGAAGTACATTTGAAATCAAACATTACATTATCCATGATGAAGTCCAGAAAGGAGAAAGTGGTTCTCCAAATACATATCTCCATAGATGAGCAGATAAGCAGACATTTTGGTAAAACTTCTGTCCAAGATGAAAGAGTTTGCGTACTCAAGCTGGAGCTCGTGGAAATGACTTCCTTATTGAAAAAGGAAGAGATGACTCCTAGGTTGGTAGGGATCACTAATGTATTGTTTATTCATGGACAATCATTTTTCATTTCGAAAAATGGTCCAGGATGAGCAGTTTCTTTCCAGTTCGGAAAGTGGATTGAGATTTCTAACGGACATAAAATTTTCAGTTCGGAAAATGGTCCAGATTGCTGATGTACCATAGACAACGAATTCCCATTGTGGTTAACATGGGAAGTGGTCTAGGGCAGTCTCTCTTCTTGAGGGTTACTCAAGAAGACTGTCCAGCCTTTCTGGACAACGATTTTCCATTGTGGTTAACATGGGGAATGGTCCGTTTTGGAGGTTGGTGCAGGACAGTCATTTCCTTTGGAAATGGTTCGGACAGTCATTCCTTAGGGCATATTCATTCTCTCTAGGGTGCACTTTGTTTAGTGCCGGAGGAATGGCCCAGTGTGGGGAATGGTCCAGGTTCAACAATCAGGGACAAACATTCCTTAGGGAAGATTCATTCTCTCCAGGTTACACTTTTTTTAGTGTCAGAGGAATGGCCCAGGGTGGGGAATGGTCCAGGCTCAGAAATTAGGACAATTATTCTTCCTTGCTTGAGAAGAATAGTCTAGATAGCTCATTGTTGATGTTCTACTCCGAGGGTAGATTCTCTTCCAAGTTCTCATAGATGTGAGTGGAAGAATGGCCCAGATGATTCATTTTATATCATAACATTGTTTCTGTGCAGGTTGATATCAGATGATTGTTATGAAAAGCGTATGCTTCTAGACAGTAGATGTATACTGTTGTGATGGATGTGTTCCACTATTTGATCAAGTATCTATGTGGTACTTGGTGTGGTAGTGTACCACTAGATTGTAGTTGTGTACTACTATGGATAGACATAGTTGTGTTCTATTGAATGATATTGTTCCAATTGACTTGAAGACTATCATTAATGTTGAAAATGATTATCAGCTAGATGGATGATCAATGAACAGAGATTTTCCAAATAGAAAATGGTTCAGAACATTTACTCTTCTAGATTAGAAGAATGGCTCTTGTATCACTCTGTAGAGTGAGCATTATGTCTGATTACTCATATAAAGTATGGTTCTGAGAGATGATGCAACTGATGACACTGATGCTGATGATGGTGCTCATGATCTAGTCATGAGATAGTCTATACAACTATGTTGATGCTACTGGGTGAATGGTATGTTTGTGATCAAGACCATTACCTGTAATACCTCCTTAGCTAGGAGGGAGTTTCGATTTTATAGTAGCTGCGGGAGGTATTTACCTCCATGTGTAAACCTGATGAGAATAGAATATTCTAGGAAGCAAGAAGAAACCCTAATGAGTTGGTTAATAACCCTAGAAGACATGTCATCTCAAGAGGATAACTTGTATTAGGTTATTAGCCTCCAAGAGAAGAAGTCGGCCAGAAGAAATAATATATACTGAACAGACAGATATCCAGAATGAGAAGCCGGCCCAGGCAGGTAGCCATATTTACTATAAATATAGGAGGCCAGTCTTCATTTTGGCAGGTTGTCTCAGAATTGTAGAGCAACACTTGTGCGCAGGTTTGAAGGAGAGTTTCCATTGCAGCTACTGCAGCTAACATATCACGTTTGGCTTGGACTATCTTTTGGTTAGGGTTTGGACTATCTGATCAACTCTTGTTGATGCACTATCCTTGGGGAAAGGTGCACTACCCTTTGTTTGGCTATATGACTAGGGTTTGCTTCCAGAGTGATTCTTTATTAAGGTTAAGGTGCTCGAAGGGTGGCTTCGGCCTATGATTGGGTGACAATAACGATATTGTCAATGGTAAAACGAGCAAAACCATTATATTCTAACAATCTCTACACCAGTCTTAGGAGATTTACTAGCGCTAAAGGTCATACTGATAGTATATGCGAATTAAACAATTATGTAGCGCCATAGCGCTACAAAATTTCTGTGCTACTTCTATATGAAGAGATTAACTCTTTGAAAAGAACAAAAAACCTAGATTTGATAGGAGCCTGTAATGCTTGTAGAAGTGGAAAAAAATAATACTTCCTCAATCACTTATCCTTCAAAAAGAGGCCATTCTAAAAAATGGAGCTCACCTTTCATCAATCACTTCATCAACTTGACACTCTTTCTTGTGGAAGGAGGACTTCCTTTTGGCACCTCAACATGCTTTCCTTTTGTAGTAATAGGCTTCATCACTGGAAGTGTGCTTTTCTTGTATACTGGTTTCTCCTTCTCAATGGAAGCCTCAACCAAAGCATTGAAATTTCTTTGAGCCATCTCATCCTTGAAATGTTGTAACTCTGCTTTGAGTTTTTTGTTCTGAGACTGAAAGTATTTGTTTAGCCTATAAAGGTTCTTGAGATGCTTATGGATATGCTGGGCTCTTCTTGCTACAAATATTGCTAAATTAAGAGCGTGGATGTAATCATCCATGCGTTCTTTCATCTTAATCCTTTCAGACATGCCTTCTGATTTCAAACGAGCCACCTCCTTCCTAGATTCCCTGAGATTTTTAATCAATCATTTGAAGGTCTGGTTGCTAGGTGGAGTGGTGATGTTGACAATATCAATAGGCTTCTTAATGGCTTCATCTTCTTGCTTCATAGGGACTACATCCACCATATCAACATGCTTCTCAATGCATTTTCCCTTATTTCTCCTTTTCTTCATAATATAAACCTTTGGTAGGACTTGTGTTTCAACAGTCTCCTTGAGAGATGATGATCCTGTGAAAAGTATTCCGACTTTTGTACTAGTTGTTGAAGGAGATGAAGAGAAGTGAAGTTTCCATCCTTTCTTGGTTGTGGCTTTAGTAGAGGAAGGGACTTCTTCTAATCCTGGTGTAGGAGGGGGTGAAAGGTCTCTCTGAGGAGAAAGATAGGCTTCCTTCTCTATTTCTTTAACTTCCTTTATGACATCTTGGTCTTGGGTATGGGCCCTTCTCTTTTTTTTATTGCTGGCTCCTATTGGAGCAGTACTAGTGGATGGCAAAGGACTTTGTATATTTGACTGAGGAGTGGGTGCTATGTCGAACTTCATGTGAGAAGAAACAATAAATTGTTCCCATGGAATGTTCCTCTCCCTTAGTTCTTCTGAAACCAACATTCTAATCAATCCAAAATGAAAAATACTAGTATCCAAAACCTTGGATTTGGATTGAACTCTATCTGAGATTTTCCCTATGCATATCAACAAGTAGAAAGGAATGTTCATTTCATCTTTACCAGTAAAATGAAGCAAAAGCCTTATATGGTACTGGTATAGTGTATTAAACCTCCCCTCACATGTGAAGTATCTTTGGATGATCTTCAACATTTTATCAAACCCTTCAACTAGATGACTTCTTGGTACCCCTTTGGACAGGTTGTCAGTCTGATACGCTGGCTTAAGGAAGTATTTGGAGAAGGTTACATTCAAAGCCATGGATTTAAACCATTTCTCTCCTGTGATAGGAATCCATGTGGCTGCTGAAATGGAGGCTTCAGACACCTCAGAATCTAGGTCTCCTACCTTAGTTTTCAGGCCATCAAAATGTGATGAAAATTGCCTTGCCACCTTAGGATGACCCCTCTGCATATTTTTGGTAGAAATCAAGGAAACCCACCCTTTGAAAAACTTCTCTAACCATGGGCTCTGTCTCAAATAAATGCATGTATGTAGGTTCATTTCTAACCACAGTACCTCCCTTGTGAGATTTCTTCTTCTGAGGTGTCTCCATAGATCAGGATGAGAGGTCAAAATTTAAGGTGCAATAAAGGCTAGGAAAACAATAAGGGATTGATAGTGAACAATGGCTATCTTTACCCATGATTCTCCCTTAACTCAAACTGCTTGCTGGCTTTGGAAAGCAATGGCTACAAATTTTCGTCCCTTGACTGATTACAAATCTTAAGACTAAGGAATAATCATAGGGTGAAGGAAACCACTGCAATGATATTTGAAAACTGGGTTGAAAAACACTCCAATTCAAATGATAGAGGAAGCAGGGGAAAAGGCAACGTAGTTTCAACAACGATTTGTAGGTAGCACAACACACATACAAGAGGTAAAGTTTTCTTGGGCACTCAAGACTCAGGAGCAAGGAAAATAGATTTCTTATGATTGAAAACTAGGTGATGGTGACTGCAGGTTTATGTGAAAGAAATATTGATAGAAAGTATGAGGGGAGGGTCCTCTTCCAATTCTGCAGACACAATCGCTACAAAAACTCCAAGCGATAATTACTACCCGAAATTGATATGTAGAGGAGGGAAACCATTGGATACCTGGAAAATCGATGATAACTTGGATTTGTGAAAATGTTTAGGATATTATCACAAGCATCTCGACCTCCAAATCCACCTTAGCATCTGATCCTGTAGCACCACTTCCAACTAGTCTGAACTGGTAGTTTTTGCAGTGCCGAGTTTTGAACATTCAAAACTTGAAAACCATTAGCAAGCTCATAAGGATCAAATCCTCAAAGGAATATTTTAACTAACCAAGGAGCTGAAAAAAGGTAGGCATGACATCAACACTATGATAACAAGTCATGGAAAAGGGTAAAGGATAGAGAGTGTGCTACAAAAACTCCTAGTGAGTTGGCAACGCTCCTTTTTCAAAAAGTTGATTTGACCATTATAAGAGGACAAAGGGACAACATGGAAAGGATACGAAGGTATGAGTGAGGAGAGTGACCTGTCAAGTCAATTTGGTCATGGGTTGAGTCAGGCTTAGTGTCAAGTCATGAAATGGGTCAAAACATAAGCCAAGAAAATGACCCTAGGCCAAAAATCTATATGAGGGTCAAAATTGAGTCATCACTTAAGCCTTCATTTATTTAAGGTAACCTAAGTAAATCACACTTGAAGAAATCAAATCAAAATTAAAAATATAAAGGCTTAGAAAAATTTAAAACTAAGGGCTAAAGACCCAATGCAACTTAGTGTGATAACATTGGCTCCACAAGGGATGGAATGCTCCGCGTGGGCTGCCAAGAACAAGTAGTTTCAGTGCCTTATCCTAGGGCTTGGGGATCACTTATTAAAACAAAAATTGAACAAAAAATGATATTTACAATGGCATGGAAAGCCACTCATGGCTCAAGCAAAGTACCTTTTTTAGAAAATTTCCATTTACAGGGCCACCAAAAACATCAAAATCCTCCAGATTATGCAACTTGTATGTGTTACTTCTAAAATACCTCAGAAATTTTGAAGGGGCCAATCCACAAGGCTTCAAATTTACCGTGCTTGCCTTTGTCTTGCTTGGGTGCATCCCACTTGAGCACTAGATATCCCAGCTGGAAATCCTCTTTGCTTACCTTCTTGTCAAAGGCCTGCTTGATCTTCTATTGATGGTCATGTCATTTGTTCTTTAACTTCTCCCTAGTCTACTGCAATTCTACCAATTGTTTTATTCTTTAGATCATATCATCAGGTTCTCCTTGGTAGTCTTGGAAATTTTTTTCCACAAGCAAGACAAGTTGAGAAGGAAAAATGGCCTCAACTCCATACACAATCTAAAAAGGAGAGACACCAAGAGATCTTTTTGTTGTCACTCTATCATCCCACAAAGAAAATTTGAGCTTTGAATCCCAGGCTTTCTTGTTGCCCTCTAATAGTCTTTTGATGATATTTATAAGGATCTTGTTAGAGGACTTTTCCAGTCCATTCCCTTGGCGGTAGTAAGGAGTAGAATGAATCAATGTGATTCCAAACTGTTCACAAAACTTGATTAAAGGTTCAACCTTGAAAGATGCAGCATTATCAAGGACAATTATGTTCGGACATCCAAATATCTCCATAACATCCTCAAGAAAACCAACTATCACCTTGTGGGAGGCATTCCTTGTAGGGATGACTTATATCCACTTAGTAAAGTAATCAATGGCAGTCAAGATCCACCTATCCTGACCACTTGAAGAAGGATGAATTTCCCCAATAAAATCTAGGCCCCACTGCTAAAAGGGTCCTGAAGCTACCACAGGCTTCAATGAAAAAGACTTGAGTTGTTTCTTTCTAGATAATTTTTGACACTTGACACAAGCTCTTATATTTGGAAAAACACTGGTGAATATACTAGGCTAGAAGTACCCAACGCTGAGAATCTTATATGTTGCGGTTCTCCAAAAGTGATTCCCCCCACATAAACTGTCATGAAAATCAAACATAATCTTTTGGGATTCCTGTGGGTATAGGCATCTCAAAAGGACTCCTAAAGGATCTTTCTAATACAAGACTTGATCAATAAGACAATATTTAATTGATTTGAGCTTCAAATATCTCACCTTGTTCTTCTCCATACCATCAGGAGGCTGCAACTTCTGTAGAAAAAATATAATGTCCTTGTACCAGGTGCACTCTGCCAATGGAGGGATGACTTGAGAACCCTTATCAGACAATTCAGATTGCTGATTTTCTGAGCAAGTGTTAATGAAATTAACCCCCAAATCTTTGCAATTAGATTCATCTAGTAACCTAGCTAAACCTTGGCCTTTAACCAATTTGGTGGGCTTTATTTCAAGATCAAATTCAAGGATTTTGGCAATCCACTTGCTCCTTCTTCGGTCTATGTCAGGCTGAATGAGAATCTCCTTCACAGAAGCCGAAGGGACATATGTAATGACTCTTGAATGAAACACATAGACTCTGAAATCTTTGAGGGCTTTAACCAAAGCATAGGTTTTCTTTTCCATAATAGGCAACAACATAGGATTTATTTGTCTTAGCTTTTGCCTAAATGGATTGGTCTCTTCCTTCAATGGGATCTTGTGTTCAATGATGCTTGTGTCGTATGTTCTAATATCTTCATATGTCCAGTCAAACACATCAACAAACTCTTTTAACAACCCAACATATTCAACCCTTTGTTCCTTTGACAAGTTGCTTGACAACTTGACAAATTTTGGATCCTTCTCTGTACCCACATTGCATTCTGTTACATCAACGTCATCAGTTGACCCTTTAAATTTCACTGCCATATCATTCCTGTCAAATAATCTTTGCAAATGAACTAGTCCTTTTGGAATATGGTTGCTAGGCAACTGAACAATATGATGATTAGAAATTTTGTTTAGAAAAACATCAACATGAGGATTATTTTCAGAATCATGCTCTTGATCAATATGTAATGAAGAAAAATCATCAACAATATCAAGGAATATTTTGATCTCAAGATCATCCTCAAACACCTTCCAATGCTTGACATTGTCAGGTATAGAGGGTCTATATTTCACTTTTACATCATACTTGAGTTTAGGTGGCAAAGGGACTCTGAAATTACTTGCTGAAACAACCAAAGAATCAACCATGGTATTCTCCTCTCTTGGAATAAATGAAATATTGAAAACTAAGAAGAAACTGTCCACTAGATCCCACACTTCATTTGTATAAGTCCTTAGCCTAGGGTGCTTAACTTGATATAGATTTTTGATCTTATGGATAATCAATTCAACATCCACAAACACTGATAGCTCTTCAATCCCCATGTATTTTTCATCCCTTAAACCCAAAACACAAGCTTCATACTCTTCCACATTGTTGGTAGTTTCAAATTCTAGCTTGTAGGACAAAGTTATAGTCTTTTGAGTAGGTGAAACAAATACCACTCCAGCACCAACACCTTCCCTAGAAGAGGCTCCATCAAAGAACATCTTCCAAACAGAGGTGGTTGGAGGAGAATTTTCACAAAAAGTAATGGATTGTTTTATGATTTCAAGAGGAGGTTCAAGACCATTAGTGAGCTGCAATATACTGGATACCAAATCAATATCAAGTGAAAAAATAGGATGGTTGGTGGGTTTTTCTTTGTCACTAACAATGTAGGCCAACTGAGCTTCCTTGTAAAGTCTTCTATGCTCCCCCCGAAACATAGGAATGGTAGCATATGTGAGGTCCATCTGCAAGGTTCCCCCAAGTATTTGTATCCAAGATCTTGACAAGAGCATGCAAAACTTGGGGGGAACATCAACCACCATGATATCCATGACCACACTTTTCATGGGAAAATGAAACAAGGTCACAACTAGATCTTTGATGACCCAAAGGCACTTCACTTTCCTAGAGTCAAAAGAATATAAGTCATGGTAAGTCTTTGCGATTTCTAATCCAAGTTCATCCATGACTATTTTGAGCATAAGTTTGTGAGATGCCCCTGAGTCCATCAAACAATTATGCAACACCTTATCATGTATGTTTAGTGATGTATAGAAGGGAAGGGGTGAATCATCTCTATCTTCTATCAAAGGTCCTAAGATGACTATTGGATTTCATCTTGAATATTTACTGAATCAGTGGAATTTAAGGAGGGTTCAGGCTACAACATTTTGGAAAGATATTTTTAAATTCTTCATTTTTTATAAACTCCAAAAAATGTACAAGAATCTTGATTTTTTTGATCTCACTCTCAAAGCTGAAGGAAGATGAAGATTTCAAAATCTCCTTGGCTTTTTGGGTAGTATTCCTGACCAAAAATTGGTGGCTTTGAACATCTTTTTCTTTGCTGCCAACTGTCACAGCCTTGGCATAATTTTCTGTTTTGGTAGGCTGATCAAAAGCATCAGTCTTTTCCTCCTTTTTGGATCTCAGATTATATCTATTAGGATTTTATTTTGCATTCTCTCTCTTACTCAATTCATTTATTTGATTATCCATCAAGGATTCCTCATATGCAGATTGGGTCAAGTGAGGGGATGGGGAGGTGTCACCTAAGCAATGGATCTCAGGACCAAATTCTTCATCCTACCCTTCTTCATCAACACCAATGTTGTTTTGTAAAGGATTTTGGATCTTTTGATCATCCCTATCTCTATTTCTAGGATCTCTTGGAAGGATTTGAGGAGCATTGTTTGGTCTTCTGAAGTTACCTCTGTTATCAAAATTTTGAGTATTTCTATAGGTCTGCTTTCATTCAATTTTTAACTTCTCCATCTCAGTAGAAATATATTTTACTAATTTGGTAAGTTCATCAACTTGAGGATGGATAATAGAAGAATCAGAGGTTGAGGCTTCAGTTCTATTTTTTCTCTTGTCTCTATCATATTTTCCCCTAAGTTTGTCAGATGATACTATGTTAGATTCTATATTCAAGGCTACATCTTGCATATGAGCTAAGGAGGCAGATGTTCTTTCTCTCAGTAGAAGGCATAACTCATAGGTCAAAAGCACTGGCATAGGTGATTTTGGCAAAGGTTTATGTAGGCTTAATCTCAGTAGGGATCTTATTGTACATTTTGTTGAATCTTTTAGAGAAGTAAGAGACAGACTCTCCCTCTTTCCTCCTTAGCGATCCAAATTCTGTGATATAATACAAAAGTATTTTTTATCCCCCCACTGTCTCAAAAAAGCATCATCTAAAGCCTCAATCCTAGCAATGGATCTAGGGGTTAAACCCCTAAGCCATTTCCTAGCCTTACCATCAAGGCCCTAGACAAAGACTCTCATCCACACATCCTCATTTTCAATGTTTATATTGTCTGCATAACTGTAGAAGGAAATAAGGTGTTATTCAACAGTTATGTATTCTTCTTCTGTGAATTTGGGCATGCATTTTAGATAATCTCCAATAGGGAGATAATTAATTGGTTGAAGAAATATAAGAGGGGCATATTTTTCAGCCACTATGGCATCCATCCTATTTCTAGGAGGGTTAGCACCTGCCATTGGATTTTGGACTCTAGGTGAACAAGGAGGAGAAGGAGACTTGACTGTGTGCAGCTTAGGAGAAAAAGGAATGTAGGAAGGAGGCAATTCAGTTTTCACAGCAGAAGTTTGAGTCTTGGAAGAAGATGGTATACACTGCAAGGGAGATGAGGTTTCCTCTTATTTGGTTGCATAAATTTTGACAGGAGGAGGAGTAACAAAGCCTAAGGTATGAACATATTCAAGACTCTCAAGTCTGAACCACTTCACAATGTCAGGGGAGGAAAGGATTTAAAAATTTGTTCTTTCAATTCAGGGTCAAAAGAGGAGTATTCAATAGGGAAATTTTCAAAATCTAGATTCTTATATACTTCAACAGAAGGTAAAGGAATATTACTTGCTATAAAAACTGGAGTATTAAGAGTGGAATCAAGCAACTGACTAGAAGTACTTGTGGAAACAACACAATTTTTTCATTGAGAAGCTTTTCCCTTCATGATTATCTTCTTTGGTTTAGCCTCAAGTTGAACCAAAGGTAGTTGTGGAGTGGACCTCATGTGTCTGCCTTTAGGAGCCACAACTGAAACAATGGATTCGCCAGGTGCAAGATGCAATATTTGATGTACTGAGTTCTAATGCATCTTCAGAATTAGTAAGATTTGTCGTTCAATCCTAGGGAAATGTGTTCAAATCATTCCCCGACAATGACGCCAAGAATGTTAGCACTAGGAATCACCCTTAGATTGCATAGAAGATAAGCCCATTACCCATCAGGTTATATGTAAATGTAAATAAGTTTAAAGAGGTCAAATGGATAGGACTCAAGATAATCATGTTCTAACTCAGAAATATGGGCTAACATGCATAAGCAATTGGGGTCTTGATCAATTTCAGTTAGTAAGTGGGAGTAAAGGTGAATAGGAGGAAGACTTTGGTGAGGGAAATGTAGAGGTTTTCTATGAACATCAGGTCTTCAAGCTGCCTAAGGAGGAGAAACTCAAACACAATATCTTCTTGAATTCAAAGTTTAAGGAAACTGAAGAACATCATAACGATACTATAATCAAACATTCATCATAATACAACTACAATAATCCATGTGAATCATTCAATCATGAATACTTCA
>JZKD02S1660903.1:76825-92857 GCA_000966675.3 Picea glauca | reverse complement strand
TAGGGGAAGAAAACCCAACAAAACTTCCTTATTATAGATAACCAATACAATGCCAAGAGATCTCTTAAACTAATGCAGAAGATCCTCTCCCAGATATGCACCACTCTCTCTCCTTATTCTCTAACTGCAATTCCGAAACTTGTCTCACAAATGAGCAAGTGAGTTGTGTGTCTAAGTGGGGCGCTAGCCTCCTTATTTATACAAGACTGGCATGTGTGAAGTGTCTCTTCATTGGTAGGGCCAACTTCTCCAACTAGGTGTTTATAACCACCTTTATTATGTTTCAGGGCCTCTTTGATATATTCTTGGGCCGACTTCTTCTTTTGCCTTTTACAATTACAATATGACCAATCCACAAAAGGGGATTTGGTCCTTTTAAAGTAGCCGACATGATCAATCCACAATGGGGATTGATCCAATGAATAATATATCAAATAATAATAAGAATACACTTTGCAGTTACATTATTTCAACAAAATTTACATGGAGATCTAGATTGTAAAATTTGTGTAGCATGAAAAAGTGACTTGTGTTAGCCCAAACTTGGTGAATCATTGTATGGGAGGACAATATAAATGACAATTGCATGCATAATTGATCTTCTTGGCTGTTTTGGTCATTTGGATGACGCATACGACTTTATTGGAGAGCAGGGTGATAGTGTGAGAGGAGCTTTGCTAGGCACCTTGAAATTTCACTTAAACTCGGACATTGAGCTAGGAGAAGATATAGTGCAATATCCTTATAAGTTATGTCTCGGAGCTTGACAATGTTGGATATTATGTATTAATTTCAAATGTGTATCCCGTGGTTGGCAGATGGGAAGGCGTACCAAAGGTGAGAATAATGGTTGAAGACAAGCGGTTGGAAAATAAACTCCAGGATGGAGCTTGATTGAGGTAAATAACATGGTTCATATATTCCTTGCAGAGTATAAAGCACTCTCAATCTGAACAAATTATGCAACAATGGAGACCCTGGCTAGGCAGATGGAGGAAGCAGGTGGTGGGCTTAACATGAACTCTGTGCTGCATGTTATTGAGGCAACAACAAAGGAAGACATGCTCTACAGTCATACCGAGAGGTTGGTTATTGTCTTTGGGTTTATTATCACAAACCCTGAAACCCCTACACATATCACAGATAACCTGCATGTGTGTGACAATTGCTATACTGCCTCTGAGTTCGTGTTAAAGATTGTTAGATGCAAAATTATTGTGAGGGATGCAAACTATTTCAATCATTTCAAGGATGGATTTTCTTTCTGCAAGGATTAATGGTGGTGCTAATTGAAATGGAAAACAAATATAAGCTCAGACAATTGCAAACTTGTCTGTATTAGTTGCTTGGATTTACACCGTGGGTATAAGTGTTATATACTGCCGTGTATATTTTGCATTAGAAGGTCTAGATTGTAACAATCTTGTAATACGAAAAAGTGACTTGTATCAGCCCAAAACTTGAAAATGATTGTATGGGATGATAGTGTAAAGTATAATTACGATTAATGGGAAGGACATTTTTTAGAGTGGCAAAATTTTTCTGCTGCACAAACTATTCATAGAACATGAGCTTTCAATGGGGGTCAAATTATTCTTAAAACAGTGTAAATCTATCTTAACTCTAGATCTATTAAATATCGAGAGGGACCAAAAAGAGATTGAGATGGAAACTCTAGGTGCTTAAAAGCTCCCAAGTTAATGGATATACATTGGTGTATGTGTGTATTAATTGATTTTTTATATTCTTTTCTTAAATTGTCTTTTTTTTACGTTATGTGAATATACATGTATGTATTTTGATATGTAAGCATGGATGTCACACATATCATCCATACTAGGTTGTTATTTTTAATTATTTTTTACTTGAGGTTGATGTTCAAATATTTATTTGTTATTAGTTTTTTATTTAAATGCCACATGTCACCTCAGCATTGAGCATGAACATTACACCACTCATAATGTGCTATGGAATGCACCTCTTGGTGCAATCAAGCTTTGGTTGTTAAGTCACATAATACATTGGAGGGTCCAAGTCTGTAAATTCTCATTGTTTTCAAATTTGTGCAAGGATTTTTTTCTTTAAGAATGCATTTTTGGGGTGCTTTTGCCTAATGTCGTTGCTATGTGCAAATGGTAGTGAGTTGGATTATATCCCAAGGCAAACATTTGTTTTCTCTCAAGAATCTATGTTTCTAAAAATGCACTTCCTCATGAAATCGATCTTGTATAGCTTAGGTTTCAATGTATATAGAAGGCTCCTTTGATCGAGTCCACAAAGTCCATGGAGGTGACTCTAATTAAAGGATCATTCCCATAAAACCCACCCTTAGGTTTAAATGGATATAAAATACTCCATTGATCGAGTCCACAAAGTCCATGGAGGTGACTCTAATTAAAGGATCATCCCCATAAAACCATTCCTTAGGTTTAAGTGATATAGAAGTCTCCACTAATCAAGTTTACAAAGTCCATGGAGGTGACTAATTACAATATCATCCCCTTAAAACCTTTCCTTAGGTTTAGACTCCTTGAAACATGGAAATTATAGTAGAATCCTTTGTCCTTACTTTAATATTGGTGGATGAGAATGAGTCATTGAAGTCACTACGGAACAAGTAGTGAAAAATGTCATGAATATTTTGAACTTTCTATTCTCATATAGACCACATTGATTTGAGGCTAAAATCACACAAACCATCTGTATCCATAATTGGCATATTGCTAACTCTTTTTTTATGACAAGAACAAACATTTCTATTTACGAATTTTTGTACTGAGGTCTTGGCTATATATGGTACATTGGCCCTATCGCCCCCAAAAGAGGAGTCACTACAACCATAAAGATCAAGCTTTGCAATCTTAACACAAATAATGAAATTCTTCCCATGTTTTTAACTTTTTGAGGCTCCATTTAGCGTCATTGCTAACTAGCCTGCTTAATGTAAAGATGATATTAACATGAGAGAAACCTACTTGTAGAACTGAAAAACATGACTAAAGCCCATCTATGGACGTTGAACATGTCGGCTAATGGCCTCATTGCTTTGTTGCCTAGCATGGTCATTCCGGGGAAAATCTTTCTCCAAGGACAATTAGTTCATTTGAGCTTTCTAAGGCTTCAATATGTGCATCTTCATTTCATTGAATTGCACCTCAAAGTAAGACAAATGATCAACCATTGATCAATACAGGGTGACTCTCTCATAAAGGTATCAAAGATTTTCACTATTGCAATTTTTTTTATCATATTTCTTGTGCTAAGCTCGACCATTGAGCAACTCTTTCTCAATGTTCCACCTTATTTTTGAAACCATCTTCTTAATTGCTCCTACTTTTCCACTAAGTTCTTTCAAGTCGAGCACATTCTCATTGCACCCTTTTCTCACCCTCACAAACCTCACCGATCTGTGTTGCTTGATAAGGACACTCCATTTTGAGAGGGGTTGAAAAGGTTTTTTTGATAGAAGCTAGGAGAAAGGATTAGTTTCAACAACATTATTTAACTTATTCATTTTCTAATGGACTATTCTATTTATAACCCAAGAGAAATTGGGGGTAGTTGGTTGCCTTATATGTAATGTTGTCCCTAACATGTCCTTCCATCTGATTCCAATTGGATCCTCATCAAAATCTCTTTGTAAACTTTGTATAAACATTTAATTGTTTTTTTGGAAATCACTTGGAAGTGGAAACAAACCATTGTGATGGTTGGCCTTCCAAGGTAGCCCATTAAAAATGAAGGCTGTGATGTAAAAAGGTATTCAATTCAACATAGAGGAGGAAATGAAAAAGGGAAGTAGTAGAGATGAGAATTCAAATAAACAATTTGCTTGATGATTAGAGGAGAAGAAAACATTGAGTCTGCCCCACGACGAGTGAAGATTGTTTTGAGCCATGGCCATCTACAAATTTCCTGCCAATGAGTCATAATACATTAAATATGTGTATAATTCACCATTTTGTAATAAATTTTATGCTTAATGAAAATCCATTATAACTTGGTTTTCCCATTTGGATTTCTAGTGTAAAAAACTTTGTTGTCTCATGGTGTTAATGGTTGTGTGTACTTGATGTAGTTTTTCGTTTTAATTTGCTTTTTCATTCTATGTAAACCATGAGAACTGTAATAGAGCCACATTGTAATCCTAGCTCTATTCACTAGCTTAAATGATTGGTTGAGTGTATTGTTGGTTCATTGTTTAACCGTGTTCTATAGCCAATATTGCAATTGCTTCTTGCTAGGTGTTCATTATTTTGTTGTGGGTTTGTATGAGTACACAACATTTCAAATAGTTCTAGTAACATACATTGCAACATTGTTGTATTAACCTATTATTCACTTATTTGATCATTGGAGTATAGTTACAATGTTGTCATATATCTTCCATTCAATGTGTGGAGAGAACCTGTAGCTTGAGAACATATTTGGAGGGCCTTATTGAATAGAGATATGTCTACTGAAGCAAGAAACTGAGTAGTGAACCAAATATGAAATAGAACCATTATTTTTTATGCCCATTGGTGATTAACAACATAGAGCATTCTTTATTTCCGTAGAGATCTGTGTTGACAAAATGGATAAACCACAGGCCTACCATTTACGGATCATAAGGTATCATAACAGGTTTGTCAAAGACTTTGAAACAAGTGCCATGGGCAAAGCCTTGAAGAGGGAGAAACTAGAAGAGTTGAGAGACTTCAACATGTAGATACAAGAGGAAAGTTAGTATTGAAGGAAAAAAGTGGATGAGTTGGAGAAAGAACTTGCCAAACTCTAGGAGTCCTTCACTACCATGAGGGCATAATTATATAGGAATAGATTATAGCTCTTGCAATTGGATGATAAATTCACTTAGTTGGATAATTGGAAAGAGGAAAGGTTCATTGAAGTGAGTATTCAATTATACCGAGATTTGACAATGAAGGAAGGGGCCTTGAAGAAACTACAAGCAGTTGTTTAAGACACCAAGCAAGTCCCTTCCATTGCCATTATAGAAGCTAGCACCATGAAGCTAACACCATGATGGAGTTAATCATGGTAAAATCACCTTCCAAGACCCTTCCTCATAAGACCTTCGGTGACTTTGAAAAACACACTAGAGGCATCCGTTTCAAGATTGAGGCAAATTGGAAATGATGGCCAAGGGCTACGCAAGGAAGGCCAAGGGATTGTGATCCCCATTGTAGCACAACATAGGCCCAAGCATGAAGGCCTAGGATTAAGTGGACAAGAAGCCAACACAAGTTTAACTCAAACCACTTTCTTGAAGGTAGGAGGAATTGGAAAATAAGCCATTCCCATGGAGGAAAAGGTAGTTGGAAAATGAGTGCAGAAAGACACTCAAATCTAATTGTAAAGGCTTGGAAGAGAGCAACATAGAGATGGTTCTACCATATGGAACCACTCCAAATCTTGGGGGACCGAGCAACCAAGCTAGTAAGCATCATCACAATCTGAAAATGTATGGTATAATATCTTTGGTTTGTTTTTGTCATAAAAAAAGGGGTCATAAGGATAGAAATCATTGGCACTCTAGAACGTCGGGAAACCTATGCAAAAAACTATAGATTTAATGGACATTGGGAGGGCCCCAAATGTTGGAGGTTTCACTTGGAATTCCATCCCAAGAACCGAATAGCCAAGACAAAAGATTGGAAAGTCAAGGGGAAAGTGGAGCTGCTTGCACTTGCAGCCCAAGGAGTAGCGATTGTCCAACGACTTATTGCAACAACAAATGTCATCTCTAGCCATGAAATGGAGAACAAGATTATGCCAAAGGCAACCCCTTTTCAAAGTTTATCTTCCGTCTTGCACAAAGGTACCCTTTCTTGGAGATTTTCCATAGGATGCTTGAAGGCAGAGAAGAAGAAGATGAAACGGCATTGAAGCTTTTGGAGACCAAAAGCTTGCAAAATGGGGAGGTGTGATCCAAATGGGACCCTTGTCAAGATCTCTTTGTAAACTTTGTAATAAGCATTTAATTGTTTTTTGACGGAGTTGAGAAAATGTCTAAAAATTCACTTGGAAGTTGAAACAAACCATTGTGATGCATTGGCCTTCCAAGGAAGTTGATTAAAAATTATGGTTGTGATGTAGAAGGGTAGTAGCAGATATGAGAGATCAAAGAGTAGTCCGCTTGATGATTGGAGGGGAAGAAGACATTGAGTCTACCCCACGAGGAGTGAAGATTGTTGTTGAGCCATGGCCATCAACAAATTTCATGCCAATGAGTAACAATAAACTATATCTGTGTATAACTCACCCTTTTGCCATCAATTTCTTGCTTAATGAAAATCCCACCTTCCAAGGAAGTCAATTAAAAATGAAGGTTGTGATGTAGAAGGGCATTCAATTCAACAAAGAGGAGGAAATGAAGAAGGGTAGTAGCAGATATGGGAGATCAAAGAGCAACCTGCTTGATGATTGGAGGGGAAGAAGACATTGAGTCTACCCCACGAGGAGTGAAGATTGTTGTTGAGCCATGGCCATCAATAAATTTCATGCCAATGAGTAACAATACACTATATCTGTGTATAAATCACCCTTTTGTCATCAATTTCTTGCTTAATGAAAATCCCCTAGAACCTAGTTTTCCCATTTGGATTTCTAGTGTAAAAAAAATCTCTATTGTCTCATAGTGTTAATGGTTGAGTATAATTTCAATGTAGTTTTGGTTTTAATCTATTCTTGTATTTTATGTAAAAAACGAGAACTATAACAAAGCTACATTGTAATCCTAGCTCTGTTCAATAGCTTAAATGATTGGTTGAGTGTGTTAGCACTAGGAATCACCCTCAGATTGCATRGAAGGTAAGCCCAATACCCATCAGGTTATATGTAAATGTAAATAAGTTTAAAGAGGTCAAATGGATAGGACTCRAGATAATAATGTTCTAACTCRTAAATCTGGGCTAACATACAAGAAATTGGGGTCTTGATYAATTTCAATCAGTAAGTGGGAKTAAAGGTGAATAGGAGGAAGACTTTGGTGAGGGAAATGTAAAKGTTTKCTATGGACATCAGGTCTTCAAGAAGCCTAAGGAGGAAAAACTCAAACACAAGATCTTCTTGAATTCAAAGYTTAAGGAAACTAAAGAACATCATAAYGGTACTATAATCAAACATTCATCATAATACAACTACAATAATCCATGTGAATCATTCAATCATGAATACTTCAGTMTCAGAGGCAAATAAGWTGGAATAAGAAAGATGACTTATATTAATCAAGAAGTCTCAAATCAAGTACATAACCAAAGAACCAATATGCTTCATCAAAATATTACAAAGTAAGGGAGCCTAGCTCAACCATTCRAACCTCCTAAAGAATTTGGAAAGTCTATTTATAACAAAAAGAAAAGRCAWCAGTTGGAGGTGCGAGCTGGCCTTCCTCCCATRAAATTCTCCAAATAGTTATTTCAACTTAACATCTAAGCTAACAMCTATGCTAACAAAATGGAAAAATTTTGGCCACTGATCCAACCAACTTTAAACTAACTTGATCTTCTTTGATGCRCATCTCCTTGCATGCCAAGTGTCTTGCAGAGGTTGTAAGMTGTCATCATGYTKCYAACTACCATCTTAKCCATTCTCCACATCATCAACCACTCACAAGGATRATAACTCGAACCCCTTGATTTYAGGTACYTGTTGGTAGCRTCATTTGGAAGCGCTCTAGGTAGCRAGCTTTTGTAGTGCCTCCACAAACTCTCTACAAATTTGTAGCGCAACCTCCAAATAGGCCTGCAGAATGGRTAGTGCCAAGCCTTTGTGTCTCTGTGCGTRATTTAGCCTTTGTTAGAATTTTGGTAGCGTCAAAKCYTGTGTAATTTATTCTCTATGTGAATTTCASTAGYGCCAAAGMTTGTRTAATTATGCACGCAATTCGGTAGYGCCAATGTTGAACTGGTCCCRTTGAATGTGTAGCGCYTGACATCAAAACAAATAGGTAGCACCTTGTGGAATTTGCAGCGYCGTCATCACACCGCTTAACAATTTTGGTAGCACCCTGTGGAATTCATAGYGCCATYGYTGTTGATATTATGGTAGCTACRRGAGGTATCTACCTCCAMGTRTAAACCTGACAAGAATATAATATTTCGGGAAGTAAKAAGAAACCCTAATGAGTTGGCTAATAACCCTAGAAGACATGTCGGCTCAAGAGGATAACTTGTATTAGGTTATYAGCCTCCAAGAGAAGAAGTCGGCCAGAAGAAATAATATATACTGAATAGACAGATGCCCAGAATGAGAAGTCAGCCCAGGCAGTTAGCYAGATTTACTATAAATACATGAGGCCAGTCTTCATTCTGGCAGGCAGTCTTAGAATTGCAGAGYAKCACTTGTGTGCAYTRCAGTGCCYAKTTTTGTGCGCAGGTTTGAAGGAGAGATGCCATTGYAGCTGCTGCARCTAGCAGATCACGTTTGKCTTGGACTATCTCTTGGTTAGGRTTTGGACTATCTRATCARCTCTTGTTGATGCRCTATCCTTGGGRAAAGGTACACTACCCTTTGTTTGTCTATCTAGCCWAGGGTTTKYTTCTRGASTGATTCTCTATCAAGGTTAAGGTGCTCGGAGGGTGGCTTCGRCCTATGGTTGGGTGACAATAGCRATATTGTCAATGGTAAAACGAGCACATCCATTATATTCTAACAAGTTATGGGCCCAAACCTCCTTCATTCAGTCTAACCRCTGGAAGGAAACATAGCCATAAGGATATTAAGCTTGTTGAAGAACTACCGCTAGGGTTTCTAGCAAGAGCAGTCACCAAAGCACTGTCRCTAGGGTTACTAGCAGKTGCAGTTGCAAAAACCCTAATCCTCTCRTTGAGGCACCTTAAGTGAAGGGATTGACCTAATATCCAGATAGATCAGTGCGCCCTAGCCTAACRCATCTCCTGSTACTCTCAGCAAGCCAAGACGTCAAGTTTGAGTTTTTGGTCAAATATAGGGTTGACCAAGTCAAAGCARCCATGACTTACTCTATGAAGTCAGAAAACAAGTTATATGGAGCTTCTAACTTCAGAGCATGAAAKACAAGGATTGACCTCATCCTTGCCAAGAATAAAGTGYTGGATATYGTGAAAGGAAAGATCGTGGAACCAGAGTTTGAAGAAGGAAAGGAAAAGGAACCRTAGAACRTTGMAGWTATGGAGAAGTTCAAAGACGGTGATATCAATKCCATGAGTATCATAGTGGACTCTATAAAAGACCACTTGATACCCTACATCTCCCATCTTGACTCATCGAAGAAGATGTAYRATGCCCTAACAAACCTCTTCTCATTCAGAAACATTRGACAAATAATGAGTCTAAAGAATGAGCTCCGTGMCATGAAGATGAATGATGATGATAKCATAACATCATACTTTGTGAGGATCTCCCAGTTAAGAGATTAACTACAATCTATTGAAGAKATCATTTCAGAGAAGGAATTGGTAAACATAGTACTCGATGGTCTTCCCAAGACGTGGGATKGATTTGYYGCAAGCATAAACACAAGGAAGGAGTATCCTACATTTGAAGAACTTTGGACKYGCYGTGCTCAAGAAGAATCCAGGATCAATGCAAAAGAGAAACCCCMAAARARGTACGATGATCAAGCCTTCACAACAAGATTCAAGAATTTCAGGAACAAAARGAAGTTTGGTTCAAAGAGGAAGACAAATCAAGAGAAAGATATTTCAKAAATACAATGCTTCAACTGTCGAAAGTATGGTCACTACAAGAATMATTGTTCYGAGCTAAAGAAAAGGAAGGAGAAACACAAAKCATCAGTTKCCAAAGAAAAGGAACCTACAAAGAAKACTAAGCAGGAYAAAAGAGACTTCTTCTTTTGAAGGTAACAATACTCTTCTTATTTCTTGTACATATCTTGTTTGCATAGTCTCTATACATATCTTKCATATCTATCTCTTAGAAGATAATATGATCCAAGAAGGACTATACCTATGGAAGAACAACAAGATAAGGATTGCTATCATTATACAAGTTAGATAATACACATGAAAAGATGAAATATATCAAACAAMTCATGTGGAAGCTATTACAAGATAAGCCRAAATTAGAATCAATCATGAAGAGACTTAGAAGAAGCAAAGACATAAATAAGTCAACAATTAAGAGGAAATTGGAGAAAGACTTATGATGTTTTGCAGAAGACAATAAGACRGAAGCGTGGACTCTGTTAGAMAKAGGGAGCCRATTATATATTGYAGAAGACAATAAGGATGCARAMAGAAGYGTGGACTYTGTTAGATGGAGGGAGCCAATTATATGCATTCATACATGAAACAAGRATTAGGAGRGAGATAATCCTATGATCCATTGAATATGACGAAGTATATATCCATGGTAGCAGCCAWGAAAGACAGTACRTGTTYAGTTCAACCTYAGAAGAAGTCTTCTTCGAATAGAAKCCTTAAAGTATCCMTGRTTGTCCATCCACATCCATGATCCTATAATAAAAGGAAGAAGTGGAATCTTTAGGGCATGGAATCTATAAGAAACTCCATGGACCCAAGAGCTAAAKAAAAAMATCAGGAAGAACATGAAGATTCCAACAAAGAAAGAGAAGCTAGAACAACCAGTCATTGTATTAAGAATCACAAGATTACTAGCCTGATATGAACTCACTAAAAGAAATCAAGCAGAGGAACTGAAAGTTGTGATGAAGAACAATGTATATATATGAAAGCATTGCAAGATCCAGAACTAGAGGTTCTCCCAGATGGAGGGAGAATACTATGATGATTACTTGTTCCAGTAAACCAAACATACCTCTATATGAGTCATTATATCATCCACAATATCCATGGGTTGGAATTTTACATCAGATGAATGCAAAGACTGTTCTCCAGAGAAATTGAACAAAGAGTGTATAAATAGCAACCTCAAGACTTTGAGGCATACCAGAAAGAGACCCTTGTATGCAGATGGAAGAAGATAACTTGGTGGAGAACCTCCAAAGCACAACAGAAGCGTGGTGAAGATTTTTCTATAACAGAGAGATTGTATCAGAATGATTGCTCAGAAGATCAGGATGATGGATTGTCAATCCATGAAAAATATCTCATGATGACAGAAGAAGTGCCACATGGATATGTTCCAGTTTGACCCTTGCCACGATGTTGTGAGCTAGCAGGAACTAAGAGGAATCCAACAATAATATACTTTATTAATCAGAACTACATGAAGCCTTAAGAGAAAACCAATGTTCTAGACCAAAGTACATTTGAAATCAAACATTACATTATCCATGATGAAGTCCAGAAAGGAGAAAGTGGTTCTCCAAATACATATCTCCATAGATGAGCAGATAAGCAAACATTTTGGTAAAACGTTTGTCCAAGATGAAAGAGTTTGCGTACTCAAGTTGGAGCTCGTGGAAACGACTTCCTTATTGAAAAAGGAAGAGATGACTCCCAGGTTGGTAGGGATCACTAATGTATTGTTTATTCATGGACAATCATTTTTCAGTTCAAAAAATGGTCCAGGATGAGTAGTTTCTTTCCAGTTCGGAAAGTGGATTGAGATTTCTGACGGACATAAAATTTTCAGTTCGAAAAATGGTCCAGATTGCTGATGTACCATAGACAACGAATTTCCATTGTGGTTAACATGGGAAGTGGTCTAGGGAAGTCTCTCTTCTTGAGGGTTACTCAAGAAGACTGGCCAACCTTTCTGGACAACGATTTCCCATTGTGGTTAACATGGGGAATGGTCCATTTTGGAGGTTGGTGCAGGACAGTCATTTCCTTTGGAAATGGTTCAGATAGTTATTCCTTGGGGCATATTCATTCTCTCCAGGGTGCACTTTGTTTAGTGCTGGAGGAATGGCCCAGGGTGGGGAATGGTCCAGGTTTAACAATCAGGGACAAACATTCCTTAGGGAAGATTCATTCTCTCCAGGTTACACTTTTTTTAGTGTCAGAGGAATGGCCCAGGGTGGGGAATGGTCCAGGCTCAGAAATCAGAATAGTTATTCTTCCTTGCTTGAGAAGAATAGTCCAGATAGCTCATTGTTGACGTTCTACTCCGAGGGTAGATGCTCTTCCAAGATCTCATAGCTTTGAGTGGAAGAATGGCCCAGATGATTCATTATATATCATAACATTGTTTCTGTGCAGGTTGATATCAGATGATTGTTATGAAAACCGTATGCTTCTAGACAGTAGATGTATACTATTGTGGTGGATGTGTTCCACTATTTGATCAAGTATCTATGTGGTACTTGGTGTGGTAGTGTACCACTGGATTGTAGTTGTGTACTACTATGGATAGACACAGTTGTGTTCTATTGAATGATATTGTTCCAATTGACTTGAAGACTATCATCAATGTTGAAAATGATTATCAGCGAGATGGATGATCAACGAACAGAGATTTTCCAAACAAAAAATGGTTTAGAACATTTACTCTTCTAGATTAGAAGAATGGCTCTTGTGGGAGATGATGCAACTGATGACACTAATGGTGATGATGGTGCTCATGATCTAGTCATGAGATATGTTGATGCTACCGGGTGAATGGTATGTTTGTGATCAAGACCATTACCTGTAATACTTCCTTAGCTAGGAGGGAGTTTCGATATTATAGTAGCTGTGGGAGGTATTTACCTCCATGTGTAACCTTAACGAGAATAGAATATTCCAGGAAGCAAGAAGAAACCCTAATGAGTTGGCTAATAACCCTAGAAGACATGTCGGCTCAAGAGGATAACTTGTATTAGGTTATTAGCCTCCAAGAGAAGAAGTCGGCCAGAAGAAATAATATATACTGAACAGACAGATATCCAGAATGAGAAGTCGGCCCAGGCAGTTAGCCATATTTACTATAAATATAGGAGGCCAGTCTTCATTTTGGCAGGTAGTCTCAGAATTGTAGAGCAACACTTGTGTGAATGTTTGAAGGAGAGTTTCCATTGCAGCTACTGCAGATAACATATCACGTTTGGATTGGACTATCTTTTGGTTAGGGTTTGGACTATCTGATCAACTCTTGTTGATGCGCTATCCTTGGGGAAAGGTGCGCTACCCTTTGTTTGGCTATCTAGCCTAGGGTTTGCTTCTAGAGTGATTCTTTATCAAGGTTAAGGTGCTCGGAGGGTGGCTTCGGCCTATGATTGGGTGACAATAACGATATTGTCAATGGTAAAATGAGCACAACCATTATATTATAACAATCTCTACACCAGTCTTAGGAGATTTAGTAGCGCTAAAGGTAGCATACTGATAGTATATACGAATTAAACAATTATGTAGCGCCATAGCGCTACAAAATGTCTGTGCTACTTCTGTATGAAGAGATTAACTCTTTGAAAAGAACAAAAAACCTTGAGATAGATTTGATAGGAGCCTGTAAAGCTTGTAGAAGTGGAAAAAAATAATACTTCCTCAATCACTTATCCTTCAAAAAGAGGCCATTCTAAAAAATGGAGCTCACCTTTCACCAATCACTTCATCAACTTGACACTCTTTCTTGTGGAAGGAGGACTTCCTTTTGGCACCTCAACATGCTTTCCTTTTGTAGTAATAGGCTTCTTCACTGGAAGTGTGCTTTTCTTGTCTACTGGTTTCTCCTTCTCAATGGAAGCCTCAACCAAAACATTGAAATTTCTCTGAGCCATCTCATCCTTGAAATGTTGTAACTTTGCTTTGAGTTTTTTGTTCTGAGACTGAAAGTATTTGTTTTTCCTATAAAGGTTCTTGAGATGCTTATGGAGATGCTGGGCTCTTCTTGATGCAAATATTTCTAAATTAAGGGCGTGGCTGTAATCATCCATGCGTTCTTTCATCTTAATCCTTTCAGACATGCCTTCTGATTTCAAACGAGCCACCTCCTTCCTAGATTCCCTGAGATTTTTAATCAATCATTTGAAGGTCTGGTTGCTAGGTGGAGTGGTGATGTTGACAATATCAATAGGCTTCTTAATGGCTTCATCTTCTTGCTTCACAGGGACTACATCCACCATATCAACATGCTTCTCAATGCATTTTCCCTTATTTCTCCTTTTCTTCAGAATATAAACCTTTGGTAGGACTTGTGTTTCAACAGTCTCCTTGAGAGATCATGATCCTGTGAAAAATATTCTGACTTTTGTACTAGTTGTTGAAGGAGATGAAGGGAAGTGCAGTTTCCTTCCTTTCTTGGTTGTGGCTTTAGTAGAGGAAGGGACTTCTTCTAATCCTGGTGCATGAGGGGGTGAAAGGTCTCTATGAGGAGAAATATAGGCTTCCTTCTCTATTTATTTAACTTCCTTTAGGACATCTTGGTCTTGGGTATGGGCCCTTCTCTTTATTTTATTGCTGGCTCCTACTGGAGCAGTACTAGTGGATGGCAAAGGACTTTGTATCTTTGACTGAGGAGTGGGTGCTATGTCCAAATTCATGCGAGAAGAAACAATAAATTGTTCCCATGGAATGTTCCTCTCCCTTAGTTCTTCTGAAACCAACATTCTAATCAATCCAGAATGAAAAATACTAGTATCCAAAACCTTGGATTTGGATTGAACTCTATCTGAGATTTTCCCTATGCTTATCAACAAGTAGAAAGGAATGTTCATTTCATCTTTACCAGTAAAATGAATCAGAATCCTTATATGGTACTGGTATAGTGTATTAAACCTCCCCTCACATGTGAAGTATCTTTGGATGATATTCAACATTTTATCAAACCCTTCAACTAGATGACTTCTTGGTACCCCTTTGGATAGGTTGTCAGTCTGATACTCTGTCTTAAGGAAGTATTTGGAGAAGGCTACATTCAAAGCCATGGATTTAAACCATTTCTCTCCTATGATAGGAATCCATGTGGCTGCTGAAATGGAGGCTTCAGACACCTCAAACTCTAGGTCTCCTACCTTAGTCTTCAGGCCATCAAAATGTGATGAAAATTGCCTTGCCACCTTAGGATGACCCCTCTGCATGTTTTGGTATAAAGCAAGGAAACCCACCCTTTGAAAAACTTCTCTAACCATGGGCTCTGCCTCAAATAAATGCATGTCTGTAGGTTCATTTCTAACCACAATACCTCCCTTGTGAGATTTCTTCTTCTGAGGTGTCTCCATAGATCAAGATGAGAGGTCAAAATTTAAGGTGCAATGAAGGCTAGGAAAACAATAAGGGATTGATAGTGAACAATGGTTGTCTTTACCCATGATTCTGCCTTAACTCAAACTGCTTGCTGGCTTTGGAAAAAAATGGCTGCAAATTTCCATCCCTTCACTGATTAAAAATCTTAAAACTAAGGAATAATCATAGGGTGAAGGAAACCACTGCAATGATATTTGAAAACTGGGTTGAAAAACACTCCAATTCAAATGATAGAGGAAGCAGGGGAAAGGCAACGTAGTTTCAACAACGATTTGTAGGTAGCACAACATGCATACAAGAGGTAAAGTTTTCTTGGGCACTCAAGACTCAGGAGCAAGGCAAATAGATTTCTTATGACTGAAAACCAGGTGATGGTGACTGCAGGTTTATGTGAAACAAAGATTGATAGAAAGTATGAGGGGAGGGTCCTCTTCCAATTCTACAGACACAATCGCTACAAAAACTCCAAGCGATAATTACTACCCGAAATTGATATGTAGAGGAGGGGAACCATTGGATACCTGGAAAATCGATGATAACTTGGAGTTGTGCAAATGTTTAGGATATTATCACAAGCATATCGACCTCCAAATCCACCTTAGCATCCGATCCTGTAGCACCACTTCCAACTAGTTCGAACTGGTAGTTTTTGCAGTGTCGAGATTTGAACATTCAAAACTTGAAAACCGTTAGCAAGATCATAAAGATCAAATCCTCAAAGGTATATTTTAACTAACCAAGGAGTTGAAAAAAGGTAGGCATGACATCAACACTATGATAACAAATCATGGAAAAGGGTAAAGGACAGAGAGTGTGCTACGAAAAATCCTAGTGAGTTGGCAACGCTTCTTTTTCAAAAAGTTGATTTGACCATTATAAGAGGACAAAGGGACAACATGGAAAGGATACGAAGGTATGAGTGAGGAGAGTGACCTGT
>JZKD02S1660903.1:55090-65365 GCA_000966675.3 Picea glauca | reverse complement strand
AATAATGCACTCCCTACTCAAAGACATCATCAACATGAAAGAAATCGATTTTCTCAAAGAAGACAACCATTTTCCAGGTACAAAGAATTTTTCTATGGATACTGTTTCTACTGTTTTAATTTTGGTCACAAAGATGTAAATTGTTCCTTAAGAATTAGACGTGAGCAATTAAGATTTCCAAGGAATAAATTTCTTCCACAACAAAGAATGATACAACAAAGTAACAAACCATCACATATTGCAAATTGCCAAATTAAGTCTAGAGACATGCAAATGAGGAGGTCAAGGATCAATAAACAATCAATGAGTAGACAACCCTGCAACAACAACTTTGACCTATTGAACAATGAGATTGAATGCTATAACTGTCACAACTTTGGCCACAAAGCTGCAAACTGCCATCTCAAGAATTATGAAGCAGATCCAAGAATAAAGTTCTTAGATAGAAAGACTAGCACATGGAAGAGGAAAGATAGGGAAAAATGTGATCTAGCACTTTCAATTAAAAAAAAAAAGGCCTCCGGGAATATAGAAAGTGGGTGTTGCAAGCACATGACCGGAGACATGGATAAGCTTCTGTGCATAAGTAAAAGAAAAACAGAAAATGTGATCCTTGAAAATGATGAACCAGGTAAAATCAAGGATAGAGGGATGATGAGTTTGAGTAATAACAAAGGAGATGCCCAGTATGTTTTTCTTGTGGATAGTCTGAAACATAATTCACTCAGTTCAAGTCAAAAGTGTGACAGAGGCAGTGAAGAGGTGCTCACATCCAAAGAATGTAATATAAATGTAAACTCAAGACAAATGGTGAATAACAACATAAGGGCAAACAATAATGTTGATGTTGAATCCTCCCTTGCAAGTAAAGAAGAAGATTCAGATACAATAAAAGAATGCTCAGTCAACATTTATCCCACGAAAGAAGTAGGAGAAGTACCATGTCATAAACAAGAAGCAGAAGTCTTGAAGGTTGAGAAGGTAGAAACCCAAATCAAGTTCTTGAGCAGATCCATGACTCTGGACAAGGTCTTAGATAGCCAAAGATCACCAAATGATAAATCCAGTATTGGACTCAACAAGGTAGAAATCAGTGCTCCTAAGAAACCTGATATAGGTCCTTCTTTTGTGAGAAAGAAAAGCAGGTGTGAGAGTGGGTGTAGCAGTTTTCTCCTGTGATTGAATATGGTCATAAAAGCCCTGGATTGAATGCATCATGGAAGAAAAATGAAAATTGCAGTAATAGAGATTGATGAGATTCAATGGGGAGATCCAAGGGCTATTTAAAAGGTACAAGTTACAATTGCACAGTGTTCCTGTAGAGACAACAAGAGGAAAGACCTTGTCAAGGAAAGTTAACCTTTTTGGAACAATGGGGGAAAATAGTCAGAAGCAGAGAGATAACAATGACAGGGGGAGTCATCCACTCATGAGAAGATTGATAAAGGAGTTCGAGTAAGAGAGGTGAGAAATTTTGAATTTTGCACAGAGGATACAACAGAAGTTGAAGATGAACAGGTCCAAGAATCAGAAAGAGAAGACTCTGGTTCAGATACAAATATTCTGTATGCCTCATATAAGAGAGTCCTTCCTGTTAGGGGGAGTTTGCACTGATTTAATATTTGATACCTCCTAAAATACTGCAACAGCTCAAGGGGAGCATGTTCTCTTTGACATTGATGTCAAAGGGGGAGAAAAGAATCTGGGTGCCTTTGTTGCCATCAATGCCAAAGGGGGAGATTGTTGGAAATGTTTAATAGGTTGTCATTGATGGCAAGTACAACAATGAAGATGGCATGAAAATAGGAAGAATGTAATAGACAGGCACCAGAAGTATTTTGGGAAGAAGTTGCAGAGCAACCTCGATAAGATCAGAAGAGAGTGCAGAGGATGTTTGGTATGTTTTACAGGCAATGTAAGCTTGTCACTGATGGCAAGTACAATAGTAATAATGGCTTGAGTACAACACCGATGATCAACAATAAAATAGAAGATAAGTCCAGGAAGATCGAATTATCAAAGGCAACACTGTCAAGTACAACAGTGAAGATGGGAGGATCAGAGTGTGCATCGATGGAAATTAGCGCAGAGTCGAATGCAGTACGTAGGTGTGCACCATGGATGAGGTTAACTCATGAATAAAGCTCAAGGGAGATAACGTACTTAGGATCAGAGGTGGATCAAAGGTCGAGGCCTTTGACACTTATAAATTCTTCCAAGTAAGAAGGATGTGTAAGCTTGGAGGAGAAGCGTCGGTTATCATTGGATCCCATCTCGAATTCCCGATGACCGTCAGATCTCAATGTAGAAAAGAGGAGCGCGCAGATATGGAGGATAGATCTCGGGCGTTAGATCCAAGCACAGGGTCCGACCACCGTTGGATCAAGGAGAACCTGCACGTTCTTTAAAGTGAAAGGAGTAGAGGGATCACAAATCCCAACAACATGAGGGCCGTCAGATTTGAATAAAGACAAGAAAAGCGCGCTGAAGAGGAGGATAGATCTCAGGTGTCAGATCTGAGCGCAGGGTCTGACCACCGTTGGATCGAGGAAAACCTACACGATCTTTAAAAGTGCAAGGAGTAGAGGGCTCACAAATCTCGAAAGAAGGAGGACCGTCCATCTCAGGGGATTATGTGGACCGTTGATCCGACTCCCTGTCGTATTTTCGAGGATCAAGAGTTGGAGATGTCAAAGAATATTGACATCAAGAATCCCAAAATTGCGATGGGTGAAATCCCGACTGAATCTGAACCGTCAGATCAAGATGTGATCTAGACTGTCGACCCAAATCACATCAGCAGGCCACGTCAGCTAGGAACACATGGCACAACTAGGTAAAGACAAGTTTCAGACCGATTCAACATACCAAGCACATGTAAGTCACGAATCAGGGTGACACATGGCAGTCATTTAACACATGTGACATCAGCAGACTTACACCATGATGGAGTTTTGAGGATCGCGTGTTGTAGATGTCAAAGAAACAATGCAACAGGAATCCCGATTTTGCGATATGCAAAATCGCGACTTAAATCACAGCCGTTGAATCAAGATCAAATATGGACCGTTGATTCTAGTCCATGTCGGAGTTTTGAGGATTGAGTGTTGAAGTTGTCAAAGAACATTCACCACAGGAATCTCGATTTCGCGATATGTGAAATCACGATGTAATCTGAGCCGTCAGATCAAGATTTGATCTGGATCGTTGATTCCATTCAATGGAGAGGCATCGGGGATTGAGAGTTGGACATGCCAAAGATTATTGACATCAAGAATCCCGATATCGCGATATGTGAAATGACGATGTAATTTGAACTGTCAGATCAAGATTTGATCTAGACCGTTGATTCCTGTCAATGGAGAAGCATCGGGGATCGAGAGTTGGACATGTCAAAGATTATTGACATCAAGAATCTCGATATCACGATATGTGAAATCACGATGTAATCTGAGCCGTCAGATCAAGCTTTGATCTGGACTGTTGATTCCAGTCAATGGAGAGGCATCGGGGATCGAGAGTTGGACATGTAAAAAATTATTGACATCAGGAATCCCAATATCGCGATATGTGAAATCGTGATGTCATCTGAACCGTTAGATCAAGTGTTGATCGGAGGGCTACTGATGCACGACACAGTGAAACTACCAGAAACCATTGATGGCGTCTGCTAGAGAATTTGAAGAGACCCCTGTGTGATCGCCAGAGGAGATGAAAAGTCTCCAAGCTTCATCCAAGTGAAGGAAGACTATTCTTAGAAGAGATTGACAAATAGATGAGCGTGGATGAGTTATGATTTTTTTTTTTTTGGCGACTGATTATTGCATATAATGTTTTAAATAACACCCGTTGACAGGGGTGTTGAGGGTTTTACCATCCAAATTTTCTAATAAAAAAGAATTTTTTCCTTTGAGAGCTGCAACTCTGAATGGTCCATACCAGATGTGGTCAAATTTACCATGTTTCGCCGAGTCTTCCTTCCTAGCATCCCATTTCAAGACCAAATCACCTGGGAGAAACTCTCTGTCTTTTTCCTTACAGTCGAATAACGTTTTCTTATCGTCTAGGTATTTTTGTAGTCTTTCGTCTACTTCGAACCTGTGTTGTTGGACTTCAATTAGCTGGTTTATCCTTCTTGTGACATGATTTGGTTCTTCCTTCTCATCTTGCCAACTTCATTACAGGGAGTTCTAGGTTTATGGGTAATACCACGTCGGTCCCATACACCATTTGGAAAGGAGAAGTGCCGATACATTTTTTCGTTCCTATGTGATTTGCCTATAAAGCGTATTTTAAATGCACATGCCAATATTTCTTATTCTCATCCAATACTTTCTTTATTACATTGATCAGACTCTTGTTAGACGACTCGGCTAGTCCATTTCCTTAAGGGTAATAAGCTGTGGAATGACCAAGTATGATATTTTATTTTTGGCAAAAGCTGATCATAACCATAGATTTAAAAGCCTGGGCATTATCTGTGACTATCTTTCGGGGGTAGTAGAATCTAGACAAAATGTTTTCTTCTAGGAAATCTATTACCATCGAATCTGTTGCTCTCTTGGTTGGAATAGCCTCCACCCATTTAGTGAAGTAATCTGTGGCAGTCAAGATCCATTTGTGTTGGGAGCTAGAATGGGGGTTAATCTCGCTTATAAAATCTAGCCCCCACTGCTGAAAAGGGGCTTCCATTTTGACCGGAACCAATGATAGTGCGGAGAGTTTATGTTTTCCTACAAACAATTGACAAGGGTTACAGGCTCAGACCTTGGTATTGACGTCTGAGAAAATATTTGGCCGATAATACCCTACCCTCAGGATATTATAAGTTGTTTCCCTCCAAGCGTGATGTCCCCTGCACACTCCTTCGTGAAATTCACTTATGACCCCCTCTGCTTCTGATTTGACTAAACAGACCAACAAGAATCCAAGTGGGTCTTTCCAATATAATTGGCTTTCAGAAATGAAATACTTGACCACATGCAGTTTTAATGTCCTGGCTCTGGATGAGGATAAGTCGCTTGGGCATTTTAAAGTTAGCAAGTAAGACACTATGTTTTTGTACCAGTCTGATGAGGCAAACTTCTCTTCGATTCTGATTGCGCTTGTTTTCTCCTCAAGCTTGTTTATGTCCATGCCTTCTTCACATCCCTGCAGGCCATTTATACCGAGAGCCCTAAAATTTTATTCAGCTAATAGTTTGGCCAGAACTTGTCCCTTTACCAGTCTCATTGATTTGATCTCCAGGTCGAATTCTTGGATCTTGGCAAGCCACCGTCCTCTTTTTTTGTCACTGTCGGATTGAACCAAAATATCCTTTACAGAAATGGTAGGTATGTACGCAATTATCTTGGAATGTAGTACGTAGGTTATGAATGCCTTCAATGCCTTTACCATAGCATACGCTTTCTTTTCCATTATATCATATTTAAGTTCTGCGACTTTGAGACTCTTGCTAAAAAAGGCTATCGGCTGCTCGAAACCTTCTTCATTTTTCTGGAGGAGCACTGCAGCAAGTGTGTGTTCGGAGGAAAACGAGAAAATAAGAAACTCCTTTAGGTAATCAGGGCTAGCCAGCACAGGTGCCTCACTTATGACTTTCTTGATGTGGGCGAATGACACTTTGGCTTCTGTTTTCCATTTTACTTCGTTGTTCTTCTTTAGCATACCTGTGATCAATTTTACGATTTCAAGGAAGTTTGGGATAAATCTCCTTAAAAAAATTATTTTTCCTAAGAATGATTGAATTTCTTTTATATTTCTAGGAATATTTATAGTGTCTATCGCTTCAACCCTCTTAAGATCAATTTTAATTCCATCCCTAGACATAATATGGCCCAAGAGTTTACCTTCTTGCATGGCAAAGTGATACTTTTTGGGATTTAAAGAAAAACCAAACTTGCGACATTTTTCAAATGTCTGCTTGAGATGTATCAAATGATATTCGTCAGACTTAGAAAAAACTGTCAAATCATCCAGATAGATGACTACAAACTTGTCTCTTTCACCGATGAAAGTGATGTCCATAGTGCATTGGAAGGTGGCACCTGAATTCATTAGACCAAAAGGCATCTTATCATACATGAATGTACCCCAAGGGGTAGTGAAGGCTATTTTTTCTTTATCATGTTCATTCACGACAACTTGATTATACCCAGAGAACCCATCGATCATAGACATTCTATTCACCCCAAATACCTTTTCTAGAACATGATCCATTTTGGGTAGAGGGTAGTTGTCTTTGAGAGAGGACTTATTTAGGTTTCTAAAATCCACACACAGTCTAATCTCCCCACTCTTCTTTCTGACCGGAACTAGGTTTTCTACCCAATTGGAGTATCTTAGAGGTACTATTATTTTTGCATCCAAAATCTTTTTAACTTCCTTTTCGACCACATGCAACAAAATGGGGTTGATTTGTCTGAGTTTTTGTCTAAAGGGTTTGACACCAGGTTTTAGAGGTATCTTGTGTTCAATCACAATGGTGTTGTAGGTTCTCATCTCTTCGTAAGACCAGGCAAAAATGTCTTTGTACTGTCCGAGTAGGTCCTTATACTTGATTTTCACTCCAGGAGGGAGGAGTTTAGATATATTTACCACCCTGGACTCCTCTTTGGTCCCTATGTCGCAATCTTCAACTTCTTCCAGTTGGGGCTGCAAAGTGGTTTTTAAGGGCATGTCATTTTGATTGAACAGTCTCTCCAGGGGGATCGGGCCTTTCAAAATCTGATTGTTCTTTAGAACCAACATGCGATGATTTGCAATCTTTTCTTGAAACTCTTGAGGGTCCTCTCCCTCTTGCAAGATCCATGTGTGATCGTTCTGATTCTCTTGATCAATGTGAGTTTCAGAGAAGTCATCTACTGCTTCGAGGAATTTCCTGATTTGTTCTTCATCCTCGAAATCCTGCTAGTGTTGTATATTGTTCGGTATGGATGGTCTGTGCCCTACCTCTATGTGGTACTTTAATTTAAAAGTTGTAGGAGGAGCAAACGTCGAGGCTACTTTGGCTAATGAATCAGCCTTGAATTTTTCGGCGCGTGGGATGAAATGGACATTTACAGATGAGAAGAAATTTTCCATTAGATCCCAGGCACAATTTCTGTATGATCTTAATCTTGGGTGCTTGGCCTGGTATTGACGGTTTATCTATTTAACTATCAACTCTGCATCTCCATATACTTCCAGGTTCTTTATGTTTAGCTTCCTGGCAGCCTCCAATCCTAGGACTAAGGCTTCATACTCACATACATTGTTGGTGTAATCTATATCCCACTGAAGCCTGTAAGAAAAAGGGATGACAAATTTATTTTCAGGTGCCACAAAGAGTACTCTTGCACTGGCTCCCTCACATGACAGGGCACTGTCAAAAAACATTTTCCAGATCTTAGTGCTACACGTATCTTCCTTCATATTTCCTGACTCTTTCTCATCTATATACTTTTCTTCTGTGCAACTATCTATACCATCATCAAAAGACAAAATACAATTTCCAAGATCTTGATCTGCAATATAAATAGGAAAATTGTTAGGATTTTGAGGATCGCTCACTGTGTAGGCTAACCTCGTTTCTCTGTATAACCGAGTAATTTGCCCACCAAACATAGGAATTGTGGCATAGGTCATATCAAGTTGAAGAGACCCCCCAAGTATGGCTCACCACAACCTATATAACAATAAGCCATACTTCGGGGGTATATCGGAAATAACTACATCCATCAAAACACTTTTGACCGGGACTTGTGCAAGAGTGACTACTAAATCCTTTATCATACCCATGCACTTAACTCTTCTCGAATCGAAAGAGTAGAGATATCCATAAGGCTCGGTGATCTCGAGGCCTAGCCTATCCATAATAGTTTTGGGCATCACATTATGTGATGCTCCAGAGTCTAGCATGCCGTTATGTAGCAGTCGGTCATGCACATTCAGGGTGATATAGAAAGGAGCAACAATATCTCTAGCACCATCGAAATGTGGACCAAAAGTGATATTGGTCTTATCATCTTCCAAGTTTATTACATCATATTGACTTTCTAGCTTCAAAATGCCTATCACTTTGGTAATCTGCTTTTGATATGCATGATTTTTTGCTAATTCAACCAGAGGAATTGGTATTTTTATCCTACTTATCTCATTTTCAAAGCTGAAAACTCCACTAAATTTGTCCATTTCTCTAGTTGAAACCTCAGACTCTTTCTTCTCCAACTTATTTGTCTGAGCTGATTTATTACTCGTGATTTTATTTATTGGTCTATTTGTCTTAGCTATATTGGTTTCCTTTGTTTGGGTCCCAACTTCCTTCACTTTGGGATCCAACGAGTCTGCCCCTTTCATTTTGTTATTAGATATCCCAGTTTCTTTTGGGTTGGGCTCGTATGTTTCACCTCTAGGGAGAATTTTCTTGGGTTGAGTAGTCAGTGCAGGCTTTTTCTTAGGTCCCAGGTTGTACCTAGGTTGTGTTAGAAAAACAGGATCGTGTAGCAATAAAATAAAACAAATGAGGAAACAAAACACAGAAGATACACAATACAATAGAGACACAAATTTACGTGGTTCACCTAGTGTGGGCTACGTCCACCAAAGAAATTTCTAGGTCCTTTATTATTATCCATCATATGAAGGGATACAACCTACAACAAACCCGCTATAACTTCCTCTTCTTTCTCTCACAGTTTCCTATCTCAGAATACCATATTCGCCATCAATCATAGCCGCAATACATTTCCCTCATAATCTCTATCGTTAGATCTGCGACCTTATAATGAACGGTCCAGATTTACAATGAAATTACAATATACATTTACAAGGCAATTTTTCCTTCGGGGGCTTCGCCCCTGAACCCTCACTGGGGGCTTGCTTTCCCCCAGACCCCCCAGCCGGGGGGATAGCCCCCCCAGACCCCACAGTGGGGGTACCCCCCCTCTATACTCCCCTGTGTGGAAGAGTGTACATACTTCTGGGGTGTACATACTTCATGGGGTATAAACACGACTGAAAGTAAAAGACCTCTGAATCAGGGAGATAATCAAGCTCCACAACCAACAATCTCCCACTTGGAGACTGGTCTCAACAACTCCACCGCTGTTGTATATGATGGACTCTGAACCTTCTTAGACCTGACAAATTTCTCATCTTCATATTCATTCTTGAAGACCAACTGAAACTAAGCAGGAACTCAATTTCTCCCTGGTTACTCCCTTTGTTAACATGTCTGCAGGATTCTGGCTAGTGTGTATCTTTTCCAGCTTCAAATGTCCATCTTCCAAGGCAGATCATATGAAGTGGTACCTCAACTGTATATGCTTAGTCTTTGAATGGAAGGCTAAGTTCTTTGCAAGATGAATGGGACTCTCACTGTCATAGTACAACCTGCTATTCTCTTGCTTCTTTCCCAATTCCTCCATAAACCTCTGTAACCAAATCATCTCTTTACTAGCCTCTGTAGCAACAACATATTCTACCTCTATTGTTGAAAGTGCAACAACCTTTTTTAGTTTCAAAATCCAACTTACTGATGTTCCACCTATAGTAAAAACATACCCTGTGGTGCTCCTCCTGCTGTCTTTATCACTTGCCATATCTGAATCAACATATCCATGTAGAAATGTTTCTAAAGATCCAAAACATAATGCATGAGTAGTAGTACCTCTCAAATACATGAGAATCCACTTTACTGCCTCCCAATGTTCTTTACCTGGATTGTTCATATATCTGCTCACAACTTCCACTGCATGTGCAATATCTGGTCTTGTGCAAACCGTTGCATACATCAAGCTACCAACTGCTGATGAATATGGGACCCTGGACATGTATTCTATCTCCTCTTATGTCTTGGGACACATTTCCTTAGTTAATTTGAAATGGCTGGCCAAATGTGTACTAACTGGTTTTGCATTCTGCATTCTAAACCTCTCCAACACCTTCTCTGTGTACTCACCCTGAGACAATGTCAGTTTGTGATTTTTTCTGTCTCTTGTTATTTTCATACCAAGGATTTTCTTTGTAGCATCCAAATCATTCATTGCAAATGAGTTGGTTAATTTCTTCTTGAGCACATTTATATCCTGCATATTAGACCCCGCAACAAGCATGTCATCTACATACAATAGCAAGATAATAAAGCTTCCATTTTCTAGCCTTTTAAAATAAGCATAGTGATCAGAAAGACATCTACTATAACCCTGTTCTGTCATAAACCCATCAAACTTTAGATACCACTGCCTTGGAACTTGCTTTAGGCCATATAAGCTCTTCTTCAACCTGCATACAAAA
>JZKD02S1660903.1:5912-16615 GCA_000966675.3 Picea glauca | reverse complement strand
CATATAAGGAGGCAAATCCAAACGGAAGGCATTGTTACCAATCTTTTCAAGAATCTTGAAAGGTCCATATCTGATTGGTTTAAGCTTTTTACCTTCTCCTTTAAGCCTCTCTTTGCTAATGTAAAGCCAAAATTCATCTGCAACTTGGAAACTATGATCAATACGATGCTTGTCATGTCTTGTCTTGTACTTGGCTTGACTCTTTTCCAACTGTTCTTGTACCATTTGATGCACTAATTGAATTTGTTCAATGAAATTCTTTGCTCTATCAGTGTCATAATGACCATAAATAGCCACATCCTCCCCAAAGATAAAATCTAAAGGATATTTTGAAAAATAACCAAAACATGCCTCAAATGGAGATGTTTGAGTCAATGAATTCTTAGCCCGGTTATAAGCATGATGAATGTAGTGTAGGTTCTCATCCCAAAGATTAAGATGTTTGTTGCAAGAACCATGAAGAATATGTACTACTGTTCTATTCACCACTTTTGTTTAACCATCAGTTTATGGATGAAATACAATGCTATTTTTCAACTTGGTGTCCATGAGTGCCCATAAGCTTGACCAAAAATTCCCAATAAATCGAGAATCTCGATAAAAAATAATAGATTTGGGCAACCCAAAATATACCCTTACATGTTTGAAAGAACATGGTAATCCAATTCCTCAACTTGGTTAGAATGACACAAAGTTGCATAAACCTCTTTAAAATCAACATCTAAAGCATACTATTCAACATAACTCTCATGCATGATAGAATTATGCTTAAGAATAACTAAAGCACTAACAATAGACATAGAAAGAATATCATCAACTTTGTTATAAATGCCTTTCTTATACCTGATAACCAAGTGGAATTTTTGTAGGAAACCCATCCATCTGAAATGCCTTGCCTTTTGTAGATTTTTTTTCTATTGCAAGTATTGCAATGGTTGATGATCTATGTGAATAATAGTTTCTTTTCCCAACAAATAGTGTTTCTGTTTTTTCACACTTTGCACCAATGCATACAACTCCTTATCATATGTAGGATAATTAATCACAACACCATTACAAGTTTCAGAATGATAAAACATGGGCTTACCATGTGGCAACAAGACTGCTCCCATGGCATAATTACTTGCATCTGTTTGTATCTCAAATGGTTGTCTTAAATCAGGAAGTGCAAGAACTGGAGCTGAAATAATTTTCTCCTTCAATGCATCAAAAACTTTTTGATGTTTGCCTCCACATTGGAAAACCTGCTTAATGCTTGTCACTACATGTAATGGAGCTGCAATTGAAGAAAAGTTAGCAATAAACTTTCTCCAATATTGGGCTACTCCCAAAAAGATTCTAACCTCTGTTACATTGTTGGGCTTGGGCCAATCTAAAATGACTTTGACCTTGGAAGGATCTATTTTCAGTTCTCCTCCTCCAACAATATGTTCCAAGTAAACAAGTGAGGTCTTTCCAAACTCACATTTAGACATATTTAAAAACAATTTTTGTTTCTTCAAGACATCTAAAACTTACTTCACATGCCTAACATGTTCTTCATGAGGTTTGATAAATATCAAAATGTCATCCAAGTAGACAATTACACAATCATCAAGAAAAGGCCTTAAAACATCATTCATAACTCTCATGAATGTTGCATGAGCATTACAAAGCCCAAATGACATAACCATCCATTCAAACAAACCTTGCTTTGTTTTGAAAGCTATGTTCCATGTGTCTCCTTCATCAATCCTAATCTGATGATAACCACTTATCAAGTCCAACTTTGTGAAATACTCAAAATATTTCAATTGATCAAGCAAATCATCAATTCTAGGAAGAGGGTAACGATTCTTTACCGTAATTTTGTTCAAGGCTCTGAAATATACACACATGCGCCATGTACCAACTTTCTTTGGTACCAAAACAATTGGTGACCCACATGGCGATGTGCTTGGCATGATAACCCCTTTGTCAATCAACTCTTGGATTTGTTTTTTGATTTCAGCATTCTCCATGACTGACATCATGTACATGTCAATATTTGGAAGAGGACAATATTACTACAATTGGATCTCATGTTGGATACCTCTTTTAGGAGGTGTTGTAACCTAGGTCCGCACCCCTGCCTATCCTCTCTCTTTTCCCCATGCCTTCACCATTTTTCCTCTTTTGGTTGGTTGAGTTAGTTTTCAATTAGTGAATTACTTGGTTCTTATTCGTTTCTTTCTAGTTTGAGTCTTTGCGCATTTATGTTCTGTATTTCTTGAAAGGATAAAATATATGTCGTATTTGGTTAAAATTAATTGTCATCATGTTTTCCAATAGATTGAGCTCACAACAGGTCGAACAAGCCTTTTTTTATGCAAAGGGAAGGCTCGTAGACAAACTCAACAATTCATAATGATCATTTTTGGGCCCGGATTGTCAAAACGAACATGGTAAGTTTCAATGGTTAAGATCCATCAAGCCAATCAGACGACTCTCATCCATTCGGGGGTGCAGAACTCCACAGATTTTAACATTAAGAATTATTTGAAGTCCTGAAGATCTGAAGAGCCAAAGTCCTGAAGAAAATCTGGACCATCCATTAGAGGGGACACGTGGCAAGAGATCATTCACTTTGGATATTTTCCTCCAAGAGATTTTCATGCTTCACATTCGAAACTATCGAAGCTTAAAATTCCAAAAAACCCATAGTGAATTTGGACCATCCATCAACGGGGACACGTGGAAACATATCATTCACTTTGGATATTTTCCTCCGAGATATTTTCAAGTTTCACATTCGAAACTCCTGAAGCTTGAAATTCTGAAAACCCGAAGTGAATCTGGACCATCTGTCAGTGGGGACACGCGACAAAAAATATTCACTTCGGAGATTTTCCTCCGGGAGATTCCCATGCTTCACATTTGAAACTCCCAAAGCCCGAAATTTTGAAGCGAATCTGGACCGTTCATCGATCACAACACATGGCGACAAATATCCCTCTTCGGATATACAAAATTTGGTCACCACGTCACTTCACAGCCACATCGCTCTATGAGGAAACAACAGAGCTTAGTAAGTAAAGGAATCCCAAATACTTGAAATAAATCTGGATTGTCCATCAACAAAGATACGTGGCACTCATCAACCATGACACATGGCACTCACCAATCATGACACATGGAATTCATTCCAATTCATTTAGTTGTGTCATTCACTCCTTTCCATGTGACACGTGTCACCTTTCTGTCCATGACACATCAGTAGCCATGAAATCACATGACATCAGGCCACCACGTCACTTCGAAGATTTTCCTCTGGGAGATTTTTCATGTTTCACATTCAAAACACCCGAAACTTGAAATTCCAAAGTGAATCTGGACCATTGATCTCAAATCAACAAGAATCATTGATCCTTACAATAGGTAAAGTCACCCGGATCACAGATTGTCATCAGATTGAAGGCCACATTTCATTGCGGGGACGTAAACTGCTCGAGCATGAATTTTACTAAGCGGTCCCGCAATTGGAACCATGATATTGTTGGAAGGATACGTGGCAGCTTTTGGTGGATTACGGGCCCAAAGGCAGTCTGGATCCAAACCACCCTCAACAACTCCTGCAATCACATGCTTAAATGAAATTAGGTCTCCGCGTCATCTCCACATCATCATTCACTCACCTCCTAGCCTATCTACTCCTCCTCTCTCTACGTGCCACCTATATCTTTCACTACACGTTGCCAACTCCATACTCCTGATACCTCCATCGTATTCACACCTCCTCTCACTTTTTGACATCTTTCTTCACATGTCATCTACCCTCGCATCCACTCATCCCATCCTCCTATTGGATGCCCACATCCACGTCTTCTTGTTCATGACCAGTTCATCACAATGAAACCAAGGAGAAGGGTCAAGTATAATCGAGACAGACTACACTTAGCTTCCAAAATCTTAGACAATAGACAAAGAGTTAAGTATCAGTCACAGGTCAACGCCGATTAGTTCCACAAACATTTCAACAAACTTTTCTCATATAGTCGGTTATCTCAAGTGGCCTCCAATAGCTCGCAGGCATGCCTTTTCTCAACACATAGCTCTATTTTGTCACTCTAAGGCTTATTTTCGGCCAATTTAGTTCCTCCAATGTATGCATCAGTTTTGTCTCACAGACAATAGTAGTTTTTATTTGATTAATTCCAACATTTTCCTAGATTAGATGCAAGCATGTTCTTCTGTGTGTGATAAGATCCAGTCTTGTTGATTAAGTCTAGTGTCTTAGTGAAGTTAATTTTTTATTTAGGAACAATTATCTAAATTGAGGTCTCAGTACCCTAAGGACGAGAGCCTCTCCAAATCTTTAAATAGTTATCTTTTGGATATTGTAAGGGTTGGATTTTTGGGAAAATAATAGCAATACATCAGATTGGTTGGACTCATTTTATGCATAGATTATAGATCTATACTCGATGAACATACTCTTGATGACAATGTTTAGTTCAAATATTTATGTGTTTTTATTCTTATCTTGAATACAGTTTTTGGTTTGTGCAATGCACATTTCATTTCCTTTCAGCTATTGTATAACTTGTTTTCACTGATATGCAACCTGTCAAACAACTAATATTTTGGTAAATATTTTTTTTTATTTGCAACCTGTGGGAGTAATTGTGTTTTTGATACATGCTTAATTTCTTGAAATAATATTTTAAGTATTGAACTTCTTGCAACAGATTATTCATTGAGTACTCTGTTGTTTCCCCCTGTTTTTCTATTTTTTTCATTGGTCTGTCATTAGTGTACCACTAGATAAGGAGGACCCTCATCCCTATCATTCTACCAACCCAACCATCCTTTTGGCTTGATAGAACAACCCTCTGACCAACCAACACAAAAATAAAAGAAGAAATCATTCTAAACTAATAGGTGGCCTAGCTTTTCCCTTTAGCAGTCAGGTGCAAACCTTAGGACCAACGGGAGGCAATCCTTTTGGATCCTGAAACATATCATCATATTGGTTAACAACCTCATATAAATCATATTTTAACTTTGCATCACATCCTTGGAAAGATTATTTTTCAACATTGTCTTTGGGTTTGATCATCAAGAGTACAAAATTCTTACTAACATTGACTAATCTCTTCATTTGTCTAGCATTTACAAGTGACAACTTCAAATTCTTTGTATGTTCTCTAAAAATGTACTCAAATCCATTTTTAAACAAATGATATTTGTTCTAATGACGATGAAAGATGGCTCTCCTATCATATAAATATGGGCTTCCCAACACAATACCACAAATATCCAATGGAATGACATCAAGCTCAACCTCATCTATAAAGTTTGCAGTGATGGAAAATCTTAGTTTACATCATTTTGTCACAAGAAATTTGGCATTATCACATATCCAACCTAGAGGATATGGTTTAGGATGAGGAATTTTTTCCAAATGATATTTCTTGACAATGTCTTCTGAAATGAGGTTTGCTTGAGATCCAATATCAAATAGAGTATCTATCTTGGTATGCTTTGAAATAACCCTTATGTGGAAAACCTCTATTATTTCTTTCTCATGTCGAGTTTCATTGAGGATACTATTTGAAGAAATAATACTGGCAATAGATTCCGTACCTTGAAAACCCATGGCTGTGATTTTTGTTTCATCTCCTGAATCAGATCCTAAATCATGTTGTGTAGTTGTAGCAGTCTCTGGTTTCCCTTTGTTGTTGAAATTTTTGGGTCTCTTTTCAGAATGAAGTTTCCAACAATGGTCTTCATCATGGCCATATTTTGAACAATACTTACATGAGAGTTTTTCTCCCTCTTTCTTGACTGAAGCATTCTTCTTTCCATTTCCTTTGAATTTCCTCTTTCCTTTGCATCCATTATAAAATGGATTATTTCTTCCCTCTTGAGGATCATTCCTCCCTCTTGTTTCTAAATGAGTTTCCTATACACAAAATTCATCTATATTTGTAGGTTTAAACATAAGAATTATGTGTTTCAAGTAGCTATGTAAACCTCCAATGTATTTGAGTAAAGTTTCTTGAGAAGATAAATCTATACCCAAAATCAAATCTCTTTTTTAAATTCGTGAGTGTAGCTTTGTACATTTTTCCCTTTAGCTTGTCTAAAGTTTTTCCAATCCATGATAGCTTTCTGCATGTATTCTAATAGATAAAATTGATTTTTAATTGCAACAATAAAATCGTTCTAAGAGGATAAAACTTTACCATGTTTCTTCACGTCCTCTTGAGTTTTGGCTTCCCACCAAATGAGTGTTGCGCTTTCCAATATAAGAGAAGCAATCTGAATCTTAGTTTCATCATCTTGGATTCTTTGTATCCTACAATACACTTCAATATGATGAATCCAATTATCCAATTTCTCAACATTTACCTCTCCATTGTACATAGGAAATTCAAACTTAATATCAAGCTTAAGCAAAAGAGTTTGTGGAGGAAGTTTACCATGTTCTTTTGGAGAATTTGGAGGTGGTTGTGAAATGGTAGAAGAAGTGGAATATGGAGGTGAAGGAGGTGGAGTGTCACCATTCCCTCCATTCCCTTTTGGAGTCTTATCACCATTATACTCATTACCTTTTGGAGGGTTTGAGATTTCTCCTTGCAACCTTGCATTTCTTTCTTCAAATAAAACTTTCACCATTTTTGTCATATCATAAAAGGATTTTCTAAAAGTTTCCTCTTTTGAAGTAGGAATTTCATGACTCTCCTCATGAGCCATACTTGGTGAATGCCTCCTTGAATCTTGAGGTGATTGAATGGTTCTCCTTCTTGAAAGTTGAGAACTTGGCTCTACAAGTTTCCGTTCTCCTCTTGTGAGCTTCAACCTTTTAAGCATCAGAAAATAAAAACACTTGCAAACAATCAAACCTTCAAAATCCTTTTTTATGATACCAACTTGATCTAAAAATGATAAAGGTTTGTGTATATAAATTGCAAGTGGAAAATGTATGTGTCTTGGGCAATTGGATCAAGTTGCAAGCACATGTAAATATTGAATTTTTATACTTAAAATGAACAACACAAATAGTCATAAACAACCATCAAAAGTAAACACATAACAAAAAATAATGATAAAGGAGTTCACCCCTCTCTTGGGCTACATCTCCTGGTCCAACTTCTAATGGATCATTTTCATTATATGCTCAAAGTTTTAAAAACAATACTTTACAATGCTCAGTATGAAAAATATATGGATTCAATGCCTCCATAATGTCCAAAAACCCCTAGTTGGGCTCTTTCTACACCTGGTTTGGCCAAAAATTGAGAAAAATAGCCTTCTTTGAAGTTTTTCCCAAAACCTATAGTCAAACTATCCTCCAAAACGCACCCAAAGTCGTCCCCACTCAACCTCTGTGTGCTTCTCTCTCCAAAACCTAGCTCCCACAACCACACATAGTTGGCGTGAAATCGGTGCACTGTTAGCGGGTTAGGTGCCTTAACCATTGGAGGTGTCAGCCATAGGAGGCATGTGGCCAGGGTGTTGGGCTATCTGCCCGCACTCATCAGCTAGTACCTCCATGTCGTTGCGTTATTGGTCATATGGAATTGTGTTGGTGTGTGACCCTGGGCTGGGGCTAAGCATCGACCCTTTGATTTGTTGATGATATGTTGCTGATATATGTTTCTGATATGTATTCACATCTAACTGATTATAAATTACATTAATGAGTAATGAGAAAATGTTGAATGTTAACTAAGGAGTTTTTGTGTAAGAGGGAAGTTTTGGGAAAAATATCCCCACACTCATTCACACCCCTCCCCCTCTAAGTGTGGTAGGTGTGTCCAACACTGCATACCTGCTTTGTGAGAGAAATATATCACCAGGTTTTTGCCACACCTCTAAGCCAAGAAAGTAATGCATAAGACTCAATTCCTTCATTTCAATTTTTTTTGATAACTCCCTCTTAGTCTAAGATATCAAATTTTCCTCTCCAGTAAGGAAGAAATCATCGACATATAAAACCAAGATAACATGATGATTCTTCACAATATTTATATAAATATTAGGATATGTTATAGTCTTGGAGAACCCAAGACTCTGAAGAAAAATGTCAATTTTTCCATACCAAGCTCTCAGAGATAGTTTCAATCCATACAAGGCTTTCTTGAGTTTACATACATGAGATTCTTTCTCATGGATCACGAAACCCTTAGGTTGATCGATATAAACCTCTTGCTCAACTTCGCCATTAAGAAAGGAAGTATTAACATCCATTTAGTGAAGATTCCAATAAAAAACTGAAGCAAGAGAGATGATGATTTTGATAGAGGTATACTTGGCAAGAGGAGCAAAGATATCGTCATAATCAATTCCTTCTTTCTGAGAGAAGCCAGAAGCCACAAATATAGCTTTGAATTTTTCAACACTGCCATCTGATGCATGCTTTATTTTGTAAATCCCTTTAGAGGTTATCACTAATTTTCCTTGAGGTCTTGGGACCACTTCCCATACATCATTCTTCAATATTGACTCGTATTCTTCTATCATGGAATCCTTCCACACTTTATGTTTGGAAGTTTCATCAAAAGTGGAAGGTTCTGAGTCAATCAAAAGATTCAACTGATCTATCAAACTTGAGTATTTATCTAGTTTCTTTCTTTCTCTGAAGGTACCTTTAGGTGTTGCATTATTTTCTTCTTCTCTTAAAATTTCACGGCACCAAGTTGGCTCCCTTTTGATAGGAGTTTTCTCTAGGGGAAACTCAACATAATCCCTTATGGGATCCACTGAAGGCTCTTTGTCCTCCTCCCTTTGATCATCTAAAAGTGGTGAATCTGAAGGTTTGGAGATGGAGCTTCATGCTCCTTTGTATCACATGGAAGTTATCTGGAATGATGAAAGGTTGCTTCCTCATGGAAGGTCACATCTCTACTAACCTCTATGAAATTTTTTGCTGGTACATAGATTTGATATGATTTGAGGTCTCATTGTATCCCACAAAAGTGTCTCTCTTTCCATAGGGCTCTAACTTAATCCTCTTTTCTTGGTACATGAATGTAGACAGGATCACTACCAAAAATTCTCAAATGGTCAATTGAAGGCTTCTTACCAGTGAATACTTCTTCTGGAGTTTTATCTTCCAAGGCTTTATGAGGACACATGTTTTGAATATAGACTACAATGATTGCATCTTCGGCCCAAAGAGACAGTGAAAGATTCTGATCGTACATCATGGCTTTGGTTGCTTCATAAATTGTCTTGTTCTTTCTTTTTGTAACCCCATTCTGTTGAGGATTATAAGACACAGTCAACTCCCTCTTAATCTTGAAAGTCTAGCAGATATCATCATACTTGTGGGAGTCAAAAAATTTTCCATTGTCTGTTCTGAAAACACAAATGTGTCTACTGTTGGGCTCTAAAGATGTCCTAAAAACAACCTTAGTTTAACATTAATTTATCAATTCGAGGATTCATCTTCTATTTCAAGAATATCAACAAAGTCTATGTAGACAACTCGTAGAGGCCAAAATCATGTAGCAAATCTGATTTTATCAACAATCAAGTTCCTTACACATTCATTAAGTTTGTAAAGATAATATCCTACTGAACATGATTGAAATCTTATTTATAATGTGCTCTGAATTAAAGGCATGAATTGAATTGTCGAATTGATCTAATTATGATACAAGAATTGAATATGATATTAAAGGCATGAATTGAATTGTGGAATTGATCTAATTAAGAGACAAGAATTGTATCTATGAAAATAAGTTGATCTATTGATGACTATCTAATCTCTTGGAAATAAATAACTGAATACTATAAATTGAGATAGAACAATAATTGAACATCAAATTCTAACTAAGTAGAAGGAACAACAAACACTAATTAATCAAAAGAAACAACAAATACTAATTTAACGAAAAGGAACAACAATTGCTAATTTAATTGAAAGGAACAACGCATGTGAAAATGAGAGGAATTGTCAAGCAGTAAACAACAACAAATGGAATATGGAATAGCAATCGACAACATTCAAATGAAAGCATCTATCTTATACAAGCAAACAGTATCAAAACATTAACACACTTATGCATTATCTTAACGATGATAAAAAGGATTTAAAGTTCGAAATATAAATCAAACTGATAAAATATAGATTAAGAGAGTAACTCTTCAGACTGGGCCCTTGGTCCTCAGAAGCACTGCTACTAGAAACTCAGTATCTGAAAATGATGGAAACATTCAAAACCTTTATTAATTCCATAACTGAGACAACATTTACATAAACTGTTTGCGTAGAGAAATTCTGAATTTTGAATGCTTAGATACAATTCTTAGATTATCCTTTCTAGGATTCACTACACTTTATATATTACAAAATATGGGTAAATTAAGCTATCCTAAGGATCGAGAGATCCTCAGGATCGTTATTACTATTTATGAATTTTACAAAATAGAGAACCAATCTCTCTTAAAATTGCCTTATGCTCCATATCTTTAACCTCTAATAGCTTGCACATCTTTGAAATCTCTTCCGCTATCTTGAGTTTTCCAAAATTTACCCATTCCTGTAACAAAATCAAACAATTTTAACCATATTTTAGAATTTATGAACTTCAACTCATTGATAGTTCTAGAAGATATTTTAATCATTTCCTATCCTATTTTATTCCTAAGTAATAGAAAATTATTCAAGATGATACCATAAATCATGGAAATGAGGAGAATATATGTACCTTTTCATAACCCAACATACCCCC
>JZKD02S1660892.1:122901-137543 GCA_000966675.3 Picea glauca | reverse complement strand
CCCAACTGGGCATGTAAGCACTCTTAATTTGCTCACCTAGTGACGAATTGGGTGCAAACAGTGCGCACAAAACTAAGGTTACATCCTTGATTTCACCTATAGTTGATTGCTACAAAATGTTATAAGAGAGCATGCTTCTAGAATTTTCATTAGTGCAAGATAATATGATATCTTCCATGCTAATTCTAGACATTACACTTGGACCAGACCTGCCATCAATTAGGCAACAATGAGCTATTTTATCCATTCTTTTACCGAGATATAGAAAGGGTTTTTTTTACAGGGTTCCTAAAACTATTTACACCTATCTTATTTACAATTGAGTCCTCTTCCTTTGACTCTTCAAATAGATTGGATATGGTAGAAATATTAACTTCCATAAAGTTTTTAAGATGCTTTTGTTGTTCTAGGATGAAAACCATGCCCAAAAGACTAGCATCAACTTTGATATTAGCCAATTAATTAAGGATATTATACTTAGAAGAGGGAAGAGGAGAAGACACTCCTTGATTATCCGAAGTTTTGACAACTTGTGTATCAACAATTTGAGAAGATGATCTTGGGGTGGATGAAGTGCAGGGAAGGTCATATTTCCCCTTGGAAGTGTAATATTTATTCTTGGTATTAATTACCATAATTTTTTTTGGTTCAACCCAATCTAAAACAATGATCGTGGTCTCATGCATTTTTCCAAAGATCTATTCCATAGCATTTATTTTAACTTCGTAAGTACTCTTATCATGATTTTATTCCCAAAAGTTACACCAACTGTGAGCCATTATGGCCTTTGGCTGAAAAGTGTTTTCATTAATATTCCTAAAAGGTGCTAAGGAAGAAGAAGAAGCCCCAAGGGAAGAGGAAGAGGAATTTCCTTTTTGCTTGTAGGCTATCATCCTATTATTCATATCTTTCACGAGTTGTAGGAGGGTAGACATGCATTTTTTATTGACCAAGTCTCCCTTGGGGAGTCCTGTTCTTTTGAGTTTCTCTTCATATACTAGGCAAGTCTGAAGGGTGGAACCAAGATTGTCAATAGCCTTCTCTTCAAGTCTATGATGATAAGGGGAAGGTAATGCATTATAATAATGCATGAAAGTAGCCTAATTTTGAGGGAAGATTAGTTTAGGAATTTGATTATATAATTTGGTAAAGTGAAGGTTAAAATATTTAATGGTTTCACCGTCCTTATAGGAAATATTATTGTATTCTCTTAACTACTCAACTGGAGTTTTGGGTTGTCCATAAGTGGACTTGAACCAATAAACCAATTATTCCCAAGGGGAAAGGATTTTGGGAGAGAGGTCAAAAATAATTTCTACAACTTTCCCTTCGAGAGAACTGAAAAATAAATGCATGCAAGTGTCATTATCATTAGCCCATATGTTATGAAAAACATTAGAAAATTATACCATGTGTTCATTTGTAGTTGGTACCATTTCTTGAGAACCTAGGTAAATGATCCTTGAATTTTGGTAATGGGAGAGTGGTTGGTGATAGATTCAAGGGAGAAGATACATGCCATGGGGTGGTCGTAGCATATTCCTCAAATTGGAAAAGTCCATATTTATTTATGACTTTAGAAGGATTGGTAGTGGATTGAATAGGGACTTGATGACTATAGATATTGCCGATTATAAATGAAGAAAACTATTGCAAGGAGGAGGGACCTCTTATGCCACTACCACTACTCACAGATGTCATGGTGAAAGTGAAAGATATGGGTGATAAAGATGAACTGGCCGAATCAGATAAGGTTCTCCTAAGATCACTTTGTTGTGTTGATAATAAATTTTTCCTCCTTCCTATTTCAAAAATAAAGGTATCTTCAGGGGATGACCCTCTTCTCCTTCGAGAGATGTGAGGATTAAAGGAAATGAAAATAAAGACCAAAGATGTAGGAAAAGGGAGGTTATTGTTGATTTATGGGATGCCTTTGCTTGACTTTCCAATGTTCACAGATATTTATGTCCCTTTCAATTACTTCTCAAGAGCGTTCAAGTTCAGCACGAGTACTAGAAATTTCTAAAATAATGTTGAATAAAGTCAATGCAATGTTGGTTTGGTCATCAAGACCATTTCCAATATTGGGTTGTCTCGTAACAGGTACTTTCATGGAAAAATCAGTCAAAGAGTAATATGAAAAAACATAAAAATAAGAGATAATCGTGATACAATCAACCAGAGAGATATGGAAGATATCCCCAGTATGGTCGCCAAATAAATGTTGAGGAAAAGGTACGAGGAACCTTACTCAAGCATTTTCAGATCTTGTTGGGATAAGGCAAGATAATTGGGAATGTTACCCGGGGTTTATAGCCTTAAAATAAAAAAAAACAATCACTTAATCCATAGGTATTAAGTACGAGGTACCAAGGTTGGTTTTATATATATTATATGTAACTGTGCAAAGAAATAAAATAAGCAAGAGATTACATAAGAGTAAACATGGATAGAGACAAGGATGAAAGAAAAATATGAACCAAATCATCATGCTACACATGTGAGACTGAAATCATATATCTTATTTTTATATTGATTTCATTATGAGATACAAAACTGAATTCTCTTTAGAAACCCTTGCAAGGGTAGGGACTAAAGTCAGATTTAGAAGCCTTTGATGGGAACCATACAAAAAGAATCTGAAAGAAAAATAAAATTGAAGTTAAAGATCTAGATCAACTTGCCATAAAATTTTGTCACTTGAATCTGCAAAATATTCTTTATCAGTCATGAAATTTAATCCATAAACAATCAAGAACACATAGACTACCAAAGATAAATCATACACCTTTAAAGACAAGCTGCTGGAAAATATGATTCAGTTTTGAATCCCATTTTGCTTCAATAAGACCATGTTGTCATCAACATGGTTAATCCTTCTAGTTAACTTAGAATGAATGAAGAATGGAAGTATCTCACAAGTACAAAGCAAACCTTATAACATAAGTTCTCCTTCTATTCTCTCTTATCAATTGTCTCTTCATTTCATTGAAATTTTATTCTTTGCCAATAAGTTATGATAGTTCAACTACCTTTCTTTTGTTAGGCTTAATTAGCCTAACTAATTGGTTGAGACAATTAATTAATAATATATAATTAAGGGTCTATTTAAATAATAACTAAATAGGCGGGACCCCTTGTCACTCCAATTTCCATTTCTTTAATAATCATCAAAACATGAAGTATAATACCCCAAATATTTAATTCAAATATCCGCTTTGTAACTCCCATCCTCATATTAATAATAAAATATCTTAATATTAGAAAAATAGAACATGACTATATCCAAAATAGCATTATATCCATGTTGTCCAAAACTTTGTCTAAATATGTATTTTCTGTCCAAAATATGTAAAAAAAAAGATTGTCCTCAAAAGAAAATAGCATTAATCAACATTAAAAATCATATTTGTTGTGAGAGGTAGTTTGCCTCTTTTCACTGCTTCCCTCTTTTGATCCCATTTCTGATTTATCCTGTGCAACAACCTTGAACTGATGGGAACCTTGTGGGTGGATTGCATTGATGACATGAGAACAATCATCTTTGAGATGGATATGAGAGGACACATATTCAAAGGAATCTTTGAATGACTTGGAGGGAGTGGCCACTCCTTTTCCCTTATCTATCTCTAGCTTGGTAACATCAATTTTTAGCCTTTTCTTGCATGAGAGGACTGTATTGGAGAGACAACATGATCAACTTAGGTATTTGGATTAACTGGCGGTGGAGGAGGGGGTGATGGAAAGGACACAATAGGCCAACTATGGTGATGAGCTATAGGATGATGAACAATTTCTTGCCAAAAATCATTGGTAGGTGGTTGTGGATGCATAGACACATGAGGGGGAACATGAATACCAAAGAAATTTTGACGTGGCTGGAAAGGAGGCCTCTCAGGTATGGGTTGTAGAATTCCTTGGACAACTAGATTAAAAAAATTATCTTGGAAAATATGATTTAGTTCTTTCAGATCAACGTCAAAATGTATCGAAAATTGTGGCCTTCTACGACCTCTTTGGAAATTATTTCCTATGCCTCTATTATCACCTTTACCATTGTTGCCTCTACTAAAGAAACTCATCCTGAAGGAATATACCAATCATGTTATGGAAAAATATTAACAATCCATGCATCAATACTCTACCTAAATAAAATCAAAAGGTTGGCTCTATCATTCACAACAGAAGCACATTCAATCCATCCATCAATACTTTTAAACTCAACAATCAATTGTCATTTGAACAGGGAGTGATAGGGATATTGGGAAGATGGGGGGATTTGTAATGAGCGGAAAATGGTAGCATGGATGGGAAGTGACCAACTAATATTGTTCAAACAAGTGCAGAGGAAACTTCTTTACAAAAACATAAAATGTATCCATATACAAACTTACAACATTAGTCATCATCTAGTCCCTTTCCTTTTTTGTTAATCCTTTCTCTTTTTTCATTCATTTAAAAAAATGAAATTCATAGTAATAGAACATGGGATGTTTTAAATTTATTTGGGAAGGCGGTGAATGTATAATGAACGGAAAGTGAGATAATGGACGTGACTGAGATGATTACTGTAAAATGGGTCCCCTGATCACTCATAAGTATTCTCGGACATCCAATCCTCGTAAAAACATTCTCAAATAGAAATCTTGTAGCAATATCTGAGCTGCAATCTTTGACAGGTTTTGCTTCATCCCATCGGGTCAAGTAATTTGTCGCAATGATTATATATCTTGATCCTTACCTTTTTGTTGGTGGGTTGACCAGTCCAATGAAATAAATTGCATATTTATCAATAGCCTCTAACGTAACTTGTGGTGTTAAAGGAATCTCATCTCTTATGTATGGTTTCCCAACTCACTGACAGACATCACAAGTCTGACAAAACTACTTAGCATCCTTATGAAGGGTGGGCCACCAAATTCCTGTGCACAAAATTTTATGAGCTATTGATTTCCCTAGATAGTGGTGATGTAGGAGAACCACTCTACCTTAGCAACGCACCAACATTCCAGCACATCAAAGCACATTCAAGGAGGGGAGAGGAACCAACCCTCTCATTTTCCCCTTAATTTTAAAATTTAAATGTAATTAAAATCAAATTAAATGTTGTAAGGATAATAAGAGCCAAGTTGATGCCTTTGTATAGGCTGTAGATAGAATTACATTTAATAGGCTTGAGTTGTACATATCATGAGCATCACCTCAGATACAAGAAAGTAAATGCTCATTCATTGTAATTAAGCCTCAATAGATAGGAGTTTTAATTGTGATAGGATGTCACTAAGGTAGCTTGGAGGGAAATATCATTGAGCCTCTCTTGTATAAATCATTGTATTGTATGCCTAGTAGACGCTGCTGGAAGTTGTTAAGAGTTGTTGAAAGTTGATAGAAAATCATTGTAAGCCAAGGAAATAAGAGCCAAGAATATGTTGCAGTCTGAGCTTTTGCACACATTGTAATTGACATTCTGATATTAATACAAAAGAACAGATTTCACTGTTTATGAGCTCACGTGGTTTATGAATCTTATTTGTGTGTGTTTTCATTTATGATGTAGATGTGTATGATAGGTTTCCATCTGCAGGGATTGAAAAAATTCTTTGTCTATGGGTTTGTTGGATTATTTCTGGGTTCTTTAGGCTGAATGAAAGGAGTGCATGATAAAGTATTGGAAACTCTGTGAGCCAACAAAAGGAGTGCGTATATGAAATCTTCTTTGAGTTCAGAGGAGAACGTGTCAGGTGGGCACACCAGAATGTCTAGAGACTCAAAGAGGATCCTCAAGGTTACTGAACACCTTGGAGGAGAAAGTTTGTGTAGGAGAAAGCACAACCAGAGTTGATGAATACTCTGAGAGATCTTCCAGGTGGGCATTGAGCAGGACAAAGTGTGGACATGAGAACTCTATTTCAAGTTCAAAGAGAAGAGAAGTGTCAGAGGAAGACACCCATAAAGTTACTAAACACTTTGGTAGAAAAGTAGGAGAGATACTTCAGAGTTGTTGAACACTCTGAAGGATGGGATCAACAAGGAGTTCTTTGAGTGGGTGCAAAGAGTGCACATAACCAACACATTCTAAAGTGTTGGACGAAGCAGAGGAGAAACATAGTTGTTGAACATTCTATAGGAGAGCTCTGCAAGTGTGCATTGAGTGGATGTAGGAGATGCATCAATGAACCTGGAGGATTTTAGGAAGAAGGAGGAAGACCCATGCAAGGAATGCACCAGGAAAACACTTAGAAAAAGTGTTGAAGTTATGAAGTCATATGAAGGCCCAGTCAAGAACAGGGAGTGCACAGAGGTGTGAAATTACTCCAAGTTCAGAAGCTTCAGAGGACGAGTGCAAAATGTGCCAGGAGGGCACAAGACTTCCTTTGAAGGAGAAAACAAGGGCTGAGACCCTTAAATATTTGAGCCAATTCAAAAAATCATGGGGGATAGTGCCTTTGTGCACAAAATATCAGTAGAGAGGAGAAAAAGGTCGAGACCTTTGGATTTCTGAGCCACATACAATCTCAAGAGAGTTAGTGAAAGGAGTACGCAAGAGTGATATGATTCAATATCAAAAGCTCAAGAGGAAAAGCAAGTCGAGACCCAAGCATTTGGGCTTGCAGCAGGAGGATCAAAGGCCGGAGCCTTTGAACACTTACAATTTCTTCCAATTCGGGAGGAAGCATAGATATATCAAGTGGAGAAGCCTTAGCATCCATTGATCTAGGCTAGAGAGAAGATATGGGTTGTCAAAATACAGTCCAACACCAAGGAGGAGCACATAGAGGAGGAGAACAGATCCCATCCATCGGATCTGGGTGCGTGGATTGACAAATGTCTAATCTAGGTGAGTAGCACAAGACTTTAACCCTTTTTATGTGCAAGGAGTGTGGACTCACAAAGTCCTAAAGTTCTGAAGCCATTCAAAACCATCCATCGTCCAGAGGGACAGGTAGCGATAGATCAAAGATTTTGGGAGGAAGAGCTTCGGAGAAATTGTGGAGATCAAACAGAATTTTTTGCCAAAGTTGTGAAGAGAGAAGTGATCCTATCCATTGGTTGTAGTGGAGATACGTGGCATAGATCCAAAAACTTCAGAGGAAGATCCCTCTGGAGGAAAGGAAAGGTGGAGTAACCAAAACTCTCGAAGGCTGAACTAGCGAAAAAGATCATGGTGTTGATCTAAGGAGGGCACTTGTCATCAGATCGGGGGAATTTTATTCTAGCCGTCAGATTGTGTGGACACATGGTGTCAGATCCATCAATTCAGTGATAGGATGCTTCGGGAGAAATTGAAGAGTAAAGTATTGAAGGCCAAAACTCCTGAAGGTCAAAGTCAACGAGATTTGTTGATGAGTAGAGGGACACGTGGGGCGTGGAGATGCACTTAAGAGGATTGATACTCCGAGAGAAATAATGCGGAGGAGCATTGTCTGGAATTCGTCCATAGTGGAGACAGAGGTCACATCTCAACCGTTTATCGAGGTGAGCACATGGTTCTCAATCCAAAGATTTGAGTAAATGTTACTTCGGGAGAAAAAGGTGTTGGGATGTTTAGAACTCTCGAATGTTGAAGTCCCAAAGTAGATCACAGATGTTGGTTGTTAGGAGAGCGCGGATCGTATATCTGGTCCAAGTGATGTTAGGATATTTAGACACTTAGGAGTTAGTTAAGATATACTTGGTCTAATGTTTCATTAGGTAAAAGTGTGTTTCTTAATGTGTTTCTTTAGTATTCATTAGTTTGCATTTGTAGTTAGTAAATCCAATGACCATGATATGTTCCCGACATAGAGTGATCTGACGCTTCATACTCTCCTTGATCTTAATGATCATTAATCTATGGCTTAACACCCGATTGGTCCATGGTATCTTCTTAAAGAGCATGGAGGGTCATTTGTCGGTGATCGATTGTGAGAAAATCTCTTGTAAAATCTATCTGTAATATTTTTCTTTGCATTAATAAACTGCTCCAAGTGGTCGCATTGGTTGGGGTCGTGGATGTTTCCCCGTAGGGGTTTTACCACGTGAAAACATCAGTGTGTTGATATTTGATCTAGTTATGTGAGTGGTTATTGAAGGTGTTCATTCTCTGTTGGAATACCTGTGTTGTTGAACATGGTATCAAAGCCTATTTGAAGACCCTCTCCTATTGTAGATCGGGATCATGAAGCCGAGTTGCCTCATCTCCATTTTATGTGATTTCTGTACATTTCTGGGCTGAGAGGAATATTTCATTACATTCAGAGAACTTGTTTTTGTCGGGAACACTTTTCGTTTCACTCGAAAAGGTTTTAGTTTTCCCGAGATATGACCATTACAATCAGATCCAGAGGTATAAAGCCTGAATACACATTTTTAAAATTGTTGCAAATTTTTATTTTGGTTTTATTTCAGTTTGATATTACTTGTTTCTGGGTTGCTACTCTTTTAGATATGTGTATTCTCTTTGCCCCGTGCCTTGTGCGATCTTGGAAAATCAGAAATAGGTAGGAAAAGGTGCATCTTCCGAGTAAGCTAACCGAGATCTAACCCTTGCTGTCATCGAGAAGAGAAATTTTTTTCTTGTGTGAAAAGAGGTTTTTTTTATCACGCTCTCCAAGGTTGTCTTCAACAACAACAAAAAAAACAACAACAACAATCCTCCTTTTGAACATTAAAATATGTTTTGCTAGACCATTTGGTTAAAAGTTTCCTTATTAAGTAAGAGGTCTTGAGTTCAAGTCTCTCTTTTATTACTTTTTTTGAAAAAGTTCATGCTAACATTGTAAAGTGTATATCACTTCAAGTATAAAAGTGAATCACTATAAGTAGCTTTATTTAGAGTTACTTATTTTGCATGAAACTTTTATGCTATAAAGTAACTTCATTGTAAAAGTGATCCCCACTTCTCTTTATAAAAGTGGGTCACTTCATAAAGAAACTTACACTATCACGTGGTCATTTGGTTATCGTTTCTGTCTTTTTTTAAAAGGACATAACTCTCACATCTGAAGTTCGTTTTCAGTGTCATTTATTTTAAAACCGCATAAATTTTTGAGCTCTTTCCATTCATATCATCAATTTTCAAATCTATATTATCTGCATATTTAATACGGCTTTTACAAGTAATCTATTACTTACTAGCACCAACTACTTCCAATGGAAATCCCATATGGAGGATTTATTAAGAAGTAAAGGCTTGTACCGGATTACCTTGGGAAAGGAAACAACACTCACTGATGCTGATAAGAAATCCAAATGGGATAATAGGAATGATGAAGCACGTGGATTAATCGGAATTTCCATCTCTCCTGATTTAAGGTTCCACCTTCAATCAATTGATAAACCCAAAGAAGCTTGGGAAAAGATTGAATCTGTGTTTGGTAAACACAATATTATTTGATCACAACAGTTAGAAAATCAAGTACTAACTTTAAGTCCAAGTGATTTTTCTTGCATTTAAGACTATCTATCTAAGTTTAAAACACTCAGAAATTTATGTGAAGAATGTAAGATAAAGATAGATGAAGATCGTTCCATCTATATTATTCTTTCTAAGCTAGGTAGTGCATATTATGTGTTTGTATCTACCATTTATGCCATGCAAGAGGCTCTAGGGGCAGCTTATAAAAAACCCAGTCTTGAGAACTTTTTTGATGCTTTGATTAGAGAGAAAGATAAGCTAGTACAACTTGGAGTGATCAACACTACAGGTACCTCCAACAAAGTCTTAGTTGTCCATCAGAAAGATAAATCCAAGAATACAAAGAAGCAACATCCTCGCCACAAAAACGAGAAATATAAGGGTCCCAAACCCACTCAGACAACTTCCGCTCCTAATGGTGACAAAGGAGAAAAATATAAAAGTAAGAATACTAACAGACATTGCAACTTTTGTGATAAATATGGTCATGATGAGTCCAAATGTTTCAAGAAGATGACATATTTAGAAGTAGTGATGAAGAAGCACAACATCAATATTGATTATACTTCTTCTTCTTCTTCTCATGGACATGCACTTTCTACTTCTGGTTTCTCCTTCAATACAAATTCTACTTCTTCTTCTACTTTTGATGAGTGGCTTATTGATTCTGGAGAATCTTATAATATGGCTAAGGATAGAGCCATATTTTACACTCTAAATGAATGTAACACCAAGAAAATATTTGTTGGTGATGATAGATCTCTTAGTGTTGAAGGATTTGGAACAGTTCAAGTAGAAAAATGGTCATTTCAATGATGTATTATGTGATCCAAGTCTTTCTTGTAACCTTCTATCGGTATATCAAATCACTCATTCAGGTGAAGGTAAAACCGTAGATTTTTCACCTCACCAAGTTGTAATCAAGGATCTAAAATATCCTAAGCATGTTCTTGCAACTGGAATTACTGATGATATTACCAGTTTGTACAAATTTGACAACTTTGGGTCATCATATTTTTCATCAGCTTTTGTTGCTCATAGCGATGACTTGAGAAAACTATGGCATAAGCGGTTTGGTCATCTAAACTATCGCTCATTGAAAAAACTATGTAATCAACAGATGGTGACTAGTTTTCCTCTTGTTTCATGCAGAGATGGTGTTTGTGCCGGTTGAGTTCTCGGGAAAAATCATCAGGAAAGTTATGAAAAACGTGCCTCTTGGCATGCCTCAGGTCCTTTGTAGCTTGTTCATAGTGATTTGTGTGGTCCACTTTCTTCTCCTTCTTTTTCTGGGTGCAAGTATTTTAACTTTCATTGATGACTTTTCCAGATGTACTTGGTTTTACTTCTTAAAACTTAGGAGAAAATTTTTTGACAAGTTTTTGGCCTACAAGGCCCTTGTAGAAAATCAATCTGGACATCAAATTCAAAGGTTAAGAACAAATAATGGAGGCGAATATATGAACAATAATTTTACAAGTTACTGCATTACACAAGGAATCTGAATGAAACATGTTGTTCCATATACACCACACCAAAATGGTGTTGCTTAGAGAAAGAATCGCACATTAAAAGAAATGGCTAATTGTATGATCCAATCTAAGGGATTAAGTCTAAAGTATTGGGTAGAAGCTATAAACTATGAAAATTACATAGTAAATCACACTCCCACAAAGGCTCTTCAAAATATAACACTGGAAGAAGCTTGGACTAAAATTAAACCAGATGTAAGTCACTTCCGTGTATTTGGCAGTATAACATGGGCTCACATTCCCGATGAGAAAAGGAAAGCATTGCAGCCTAAAGTGAGAAGTGTATATTTGTTGGTTATTCTGAAGATGTCAAAGGTTATCGACTTCTTCAACCATAATGTAATGAAATTATGATTAGAATAGATCTTAAATTTGATGAAAATATCTTGGCCTGTGAGCCTAATTCGATGTTTGTGCCTTATTTGGTCCGCAAACCTAATTCAACAATTGTGCCTTCTTCGACCTGCGAGCCATCTTTTGCGTTTCTGGCTTCTTCTAATTTGGTTTCTTCTTCATATGATAACAGTGAGGATGAAAATCCACCTCCGCCTGCTAACCCTCCTCTAGATGAGTCCTTTGAACCTGAACCAACACCGGCTCCATTACTTTCTAGATGGGTCCGTTCAACACAAGAAGCAACTGGTGATCCTTCATATCAGTGTCAGACACGTTCACATTTCTAGCGAGCCTCTTCTCTTTTGGCTCAAGTTTCAGAAACTCATGATCTAGATACATTTGTAGAAGCTTTAGGTCATCCAGATTGGGATACAACAATGAATGAAGAGTATCATTCTTTAATGGCAAATGATACTTGGGATATTCTACCTCTTCCAAAAGGAATAAAACTTGTTAGATGAAAATAGGTCTACAGAACTAAGTATGCATTAGATGGAAGTGTTGAAAGACATAAGGTTTGGTTAGTTTCCAAAGGATTTTCCCAAGTTGAAGGAATTGACTATAATAAAACCTTTTCCCCTGTAGCCAAAATGAATTCATCGGCCTTGTTCTTTCCCTTGCTGCCTCACATAAATGGGAGGTCCATTAGATGAATGTTAAATCTGCCTTCTTGCACGATGATTTGCAAGAAGAACTCTACATGGAACAACCTCCTAGCTATGTCCAGAATGACTCTAGCCTTGTTTATATCCTCAAGAAATCTCTTTATGGTCTCAAGAAAGATCCCTGACCTTGGTATGCCAAAATGGACAACTTTATTCTTGCCACTGGATTCTCTAGATACCATTCTGATCCTAATGTCTATACCAAGAAATTAGGAAGCCATATCATAATCCTTTTCCTTTATGTTGATGACGTTATCCTTACTGGTAGTGACTCAAAAATTTTAAACCATGTGAAAACCAGCCTTAAGAAGATATTTGAGATGATAGACTTAGGTTTTTTGCACTATTTCCTTGGACTCCAAGTTTTTCAAACCAATGAAGGCATTTTTCTTTTCCAGTCTAAGTATGCATGTGACCTTCTTCATCACTTTCACATGGATGATTGTAAACCATCCCCTTCTCCCTTCTAGTATGGATTCAAGCTTACCTCCACCTGTACTTCTCCCAAAGTTGATGCCACCCTGTACCGCCAATTAGTTGGTAGCCTCTTATACTTGACTCATACCCATCCTGATATTTCCTTTGTTGTTGGTCTTGTTGCCCAATATATGCAAAAACCCCATGAAATCCATTGGAAAACATCTAAAAGGATACTTTGTTATGATTGTGGTACAATTTAGTTTGGGATACATTACAGTTCATGGGGGACTCCTTTATTGGTTGGTTTCACTGATTCAGATTGGGCCAGCAACCCTGATGATCGGAAGTCTAATGCAAGTTATGTTTTCAGCCTTGGTTCAAGACCTGTCACTTGGGCCTATAAGAAACAATGGGCTATTTCACTTTCTTCAGTAGAAGCAGAGTACTGAGCAGCAACAAATGCAATTCATGAAACATTGTGGCTACAATAGATCCTTTCAGAGTTTGGATTCCAGCAGCAACATCCAACGAGCCTTTGGTGCGACAATTAGAGTGCCATCAAGCTCACCAAAGACCCAGTTCAACATCAACGTAGAAAACACATCGAGATACACATGCACTTCATCAGAAATCTCATTCATGATCAAGTTATTGATTTTATTTTTTTCCCTACATAATATCAAGTTGCAGAAATTTTCACAAAGTCTCTTACAGAAGAAAATTTTTCCAAACATCGATCTATGTTAGGAGTTCAGGAAGTTTTCATTAAGGGGGGATAAGATCTAATGCTTCCTTCCTCCTCCTATTGTGTCACTATTGTAAATCCTTCAATCCTATCCCAAGTTGTTCTTAAGGGGGGATGTTAGGATATTTAGACACTTAGGAGTTAGTTAATATCTACTTGGTCTAATGTGTCGTTAGGTAAAAGTGTGTTTATTAGTGTGTTTCTTTAGTATGCATTAGTTTGCATTTGTAGTTAGGAAATCCGATGGTCACGATATGTTCCCGACATAGAGTGATCTGAAGGTTCATACTCTCCTTGATCTTAATGACCATTAATCTATGGCTTAACACTGGATTGGTCCATGATATCTACTTAAAGAGCATGGAGGGTCATTTGTCGATGATCGATTGTGATAAACTCTCTTGTAAAATATCTCTGTAATATTTTTCTTTGCATTAATAAACTTCTCCAAGTGGCCACGTTGGCTAGGGCCTTGAATTTTTCCCCATAGGGTTTTACCATGTGAAAACATTGGTGTGTTGATATTTGATCTGGTTATGTGAGTGGTTACTGAAGGTGTTCGTTCTCTGTTGGAATACCTGTGTTGTCTAAAAAGTGATTTCACCGATTCAAAGTTCGGGGAAAAATTGGTCAGGTGCATTCCAAAACATCGAAGCCCAAATTTGCGAAGGGGGATAGCCAAAGGTCATAGCCTGAGGTCGCATGAGGATAGGGGCTAGAAGAAGGAGCTAGCACCCAAAAATTTAAAGTTGTCAAAAGCGCTAAGAAAAGGGCCCGCATGATCCATATGACCCACGCCTTAGAAGAAAAGGGGCATGTGTAAATTTATTTTGGGTTCCAACAGGGAACCAAAGAGTTGATTCGGCTTAGTGAATTGAACGATCATAGACCAAGAGGTCGAGCATCCCTGAGGAGAGAGAGGGGGTCTGCATCAAGTGACCTCTAGCAATTCCTTCATGTGCCTCTGATAGTATCATAGGCCTCTCTTAATCGAATACACAACGTCGAAGAATACCATCTACACCTAATTTATACAAATTCCTCACTATAAGATGATAATATGTTTCATTTACTACTAATTGTTTCTTCTGAGCAATGTAAATTCGGGTGTGGCTACTCATTTTCTCAAGAACTAGAAAATATCTACAAAGTACTCATCGACCGTGTTATCACTGAAATTTCGTCTGCATAGGGCGACAAGAACTCCGCATCAGCACAAAAAAACAGTCATTCATGGCACAAGGATTAATTCCATAGCACAACAAAAGGGTCAAAACTATACAAAATGGCCAAAAAATTACAAGGCGCTTTGCACCCACTGGGCGCGCGCACGCACGCGCGCAACATCTTCGTACTTGGAGCGCATATGCACGGCTGTGGGGTGAAAAACCCGCACGCCTGCCAAACGACGCATTTATGAAGCTGGTCGGCCTCCCAACCACTAATGGATCGGCTCCCAAGTCGATTTGACACCAAATCCGAGCTCA
>JZKD02S1660892.1:43349-54835 GCA_000966675.3 Picea glauca | reverse complement strand
CCACCCTGGTTTCTCTGGCTGCAACCAGATGGAAGCTACAACTCCCTGTGTTCAAGCTCCCACTTGAACCTCTGAGGACAAAATTCCTCCCTAGCACCTCCCAACCACCCTGGAAAATGGATGAATAAATAAACAGACAACTACACAAATAAATCGATTCTTACCATTTCTTCTCTGTTCTGTAAATTTGGTCTTCTTCTAATTGTTCTGCAATTCTTCTCTTCCTTTGTCTGTTCTGCAATTCTTCTATACTTCAACTTGTTCTGTCATTCTACTCTATTTCAAATCTTTTCTTCATCCATTACTCTTCTCTGAGTCTCATATCATACTGCGCACATTTTCAGTCTCACACTGCGCATATTTTCAGTCTCACACTGCGCATATTTTCAGTCTCACACTGCGCATTCTGTGATTTTCCCTTTCTTACAGGTTAATTCATTTTTCATCCAGAACAACCAACCTCACACAGTCTATGTATATTATTCTTTTATTCATCGCGCCCACAACAGTTACACTTCGCATCTTCTTTGGCAAAAGAAAAACCATCTAAGAACCTGAAACGCCAACCGATTAGGAATCATGAATCAATTTTTCTAATTGATTCATAACTAATGAATTAACTGTGAGAGAGAACAATAGCCCTCCAATCATATTCAAGTTTATATGCGTTGTTGGATGAATTTTATTAATCTTGCCTTTAAATCGGGTTTCGATATTTTGATAATCCTGTGGACAAGTGTCTCAACACTTGATATGACGGTCATCAGGAATTGTAAATGGGATCCAATGATCAGAAATGTTGCTTCTCCTCCTGAGCTTACATTGTTTCGCTTACTTTGATATTGCCATCGATAATCTACCAACAATCCTCTGCACTATCTCTTCTGAGCTTAATCAAATCTTCTCTGCAGCCAACAATCCTCTGGACTATCTCTTCTGAGCTTAATCGAATCTTCTCTGCAGCCAACAATCCTCTGCACTATCTCTTCTGAGCTTAATAGAATATTCTCTGCAACTTCTTCTCATAATGCCCATCTATTACATACTTTCTGTGCTCATGCAATCTTCATTGTTGTACTTGCCATCAATGACAAGCATTCGTTGTCTGTTAAATATTTGCCAACAATCTCCCCCTTTGGAATTGATGGCAACACAAGCACCCACATGCATTCAAACTCTCCTCCCAGACTCTTTTCTCCCCCCTTGACATCAATGTCAAAGAAGAAACATGCTCCTCCTGAGTTGTTGCAAAACATACTCCGCTTGTCAGCTATGAGCATCTTGGAAATACACCAGATATTCAATAAGTACTCCCCCTGACCAGGTGAACAGGTTAGACACAAGAAATTATAACCCCCAACTTTTGACGAAGATATCCAAAAGGGGTTTCTACTAATGGTTTTGTAAATATATCTGTAATCTGTTCTGTAGAAGGTGTATAATTCAGTTGAACAATTTTGTTTGTAACTTGTTCTCTGAGAAAATGGTACTTTATTGGAATATGCTTAGTCTTGGAATGAAGAACAAGATTCTTGGAGACACTAATGGCACTGGTGTTATCACAGTGAATTAGAATGGGATCAGTGTAAGTTACCTTCAGATCTGCAAGAGTCTATATCATCCTTAAAATTTGTGTGTAGCAAGTAGCAACAACAATGTATTCTACCTCTGTAGTGGATAATGAAATGGATCCTTTCTTTCTACTAAGCCATGCAACTAATGAGTCACCCAGAAAGAATGCTCCTCCACTGGTTCTTTTTCTATCATCAACACAATTTGCCCAATCTGCATCTAAATAAGAAGTTAAATGAAAATTATGATTTCTGGAATACCACAGACCATAAGTCATTGTTCCCTTCAAGTATTTAAATATTCTTTTGACAACTACCAAATGAATTTGTTAAGGAGCAGACTAATAATGACCTACCATTCCAACAGCTTGCATTATATCAGGACGGGATGATGTGATGTACAGAGGATTGCCTATCATAGAGCGATATGTCCTTTGATCAACATCAGGTGAGATATCATCTTTACTCAGCTTGCAACCAACCACCATAGGTGTGCTAAATAGAGAGGAATCTTCCATCTAAAATTTATTCAACATCTCTTTCAAATATTTTTCTTGAGAAATAAATATTAATGCAGAACTTTGTTTTACCTATAAGCCAAGAAAATATGACAGTTCTCCTATCATGGACATTTCAAATTCTGTTTGGATAGAGTTAGAAAACCACTGGATAGATGATTCATTAGTACAGCCAAAAATAATATCATCTACATAAACCAAAACAACTAGTAAATTATCACCTTCATACTTAATGTAAAGGTTATTGTCAACAGTACCTTTCTTGAACCCTTTTTCTNATATCTTCGGAAGATCTTTTACTGCCCCATTGTTTCTGAGTTTGATTATGTGATCAAAATTTAGGTGACCAAGTCTCCTATGACACAACCAACTTTCATCATATTTGCTTAAGTGACATTCTTCTTTTTCTTCTTTTAATATATAGACATTATTTTATGTTCTTATCCCTTTTGCAATCAGTTGTCCTGAACTCAAAGCCTTTATTTTACATTCTTTAGAAGTAAAAACAAATTCACATCCTTTGTCACAAACTTGACTGACACTTAGTAGATTATGTTTCAGACCATCTACAAACAACACATCTTGAGATTTTCCTTTGCCATTACTCAGGCTTACCATTCCTTTACCTTTTATTTTTCCTGGTGCATCATTTCCAAAAGTTACATTCCCTGATTTGTTTTCACATAAAGTTAGAAACTTACTTTTGTCTCCAGTCATATGTTTGGAACATCCACTGTCAATATACCAAGGATTATTTTGTTTTGGGGCTTATAATACTAGTCCACACTTGTCATCTTCTTTCTTCTTCCAAACCTTGACATTTTCAGTAGTGGGGATCAAGTCTAGATTGTATTTCCTTAAGTGACAGTCTGTAGCTTTATGTCCATAATTATGATAGTTGTAACATTTTGGTTCACTGAATAATAGATCATAACGATTGTTATGCTCATAACTGTTTTTGTGTTTCACCTGTGTCCTTCTCCCAGTCATCACATGATTTATAGTCTGTGATTGTTTGTTGCTTGGTTGCCTCAATCTTTGTTGTGGAAGATAGTTATTCATTGAATATATTGATTGTTCATATTTAAATCTTAAAGAACAGTTTATAGCTTTGTGACCAAAATTAGAGCAAAAAAAACAATAACCATAGAAAAAGTATTTGTACCTTGAAAAAACCTGTCTTCTTTGAGGAGGTAGATTTCTTTCATGCCGATAATCTTTCTGGTCTACAAATTTGGTTGTAGTGCTTTTTATTTCATTCCTTCTTGGTGGTTGATTTTCCTTCTTTGTTTTTGTAGAGTGACTGTTGTCAATGTTTGAGGATTTGACAAACTTGATAGATTCTGTATTACTTGGATGATCACTACTTGATCCTTCTTCATATCCCAATCCAGCTTTCAATTTTGAATTTCTTTGCTGATTTAGAATGGAGGTTAATCCTTCTGAGGCTTTAATACTTGGAATATTTTGGTGATACAATCCTTTAAACTTCTCCATTTCTTTTCTGGTTTTTATGATTCTCATTAAATATTGAAAGAATGGAATGTAACGTGTATATTCATCAAGAATTTAAAAGTTTTTTTCTATGGGAAAAACATAGTCAACTATGTTGTTACCAAGACCATGGATGTAATTCATATGGGAGGAATTTGACCATTGTTTTAAGNATATCTTCGGAAGATCTTTTACTGCCCCATTGTTTCTGAGTTTGATTATGTGATCAAAATTTAGGTGACCAAGTCTCCTATGACACAACCAACTTTCATCATATTTGCTTAAGTGACATTCTTCTTTTTCTTCTTTTAATATATAGACATTATTTTATGTTCTTATCCCTTTTGCAATCAGTTGTCCTGAACTCAAAGCCTTTATTTTACATTCTTTAGAAGTAAAAAAAACTTCACATCCTTTGTCACAAACTTGACTGACACTTAGTAGATTATGTTTCAGACCACCTACAAACAACACATCTTGAGATTTTCCTTTGCCATTACTCAGGCTTACCATTCCTTTACCTTTTATTTTTCCTGGTGCATCATTTCCAAAAGTTACATTCCCTGATTTGTTTTCACATAAAGTTAGAAACTTACTTTTGTCTCCAGTCATATGTTTGGAACATCCACTGTCAATATACCAAGGATTCTTTTGTTTTTGGGCTTATAATACTAGTCCACACTTGTCATCTGCTTTCGTCTTCCAAACCTTGACATTTTCAGTAGTGGGGATCAAGTCTAGATTGTATTTCCTTAAGTGACAGTCTGTAGCTTTATGTCCATAATTATGACAATTGTAACATTTTGGTTCACTGAATAATATATCATAACGATTGTTATGCTCATAACTGTTGTTTTGTTTCACCTGTGTCCTTCTCCCAGTCATCACATGATTTATAGTCTGTGATTGTTTGTTGCTTGGTTGCCTCAATCTTTGTTGTGGAAGATAGTTATTCATTGAATATCTTGATTGTTCATATTTAAATCTTAAAGAACAGTTTATAGCTTTGTGACCAAAATTAGAGCAAAAAAAACAATAACCATAGAAAAAGTCTTTGTACCTTGAAAAAACCTGTCTTCTTTGAGGAGGTAGATTTCTTTCATGCCGATAATCTTTCTAGTCTACAAATTTGGTTGTAGTGCTTTTTCTTTCATTCCTTCTTGGTGGTTGATTTTCCTTCTTTGTTTCTGTAGAGTGACTATTGTCAATGTTTGAGGATTTGACAAACTTGATAGATTCTGTATTACTTGGATGATCACTACTTGATCCTTCTTCATATCCCAATCCAACTTTCAATTTTGAATTTCTTTGCTGATTTAGAATGGAGGTTAATCCTTCTGAGGCTTTAATACTTGGCAGATTTTGGTGATACAATCCTTTAAACTTCTCCATTTCTTTTCTGGTTTTTACGATTCTCATTAAATATTGAAAGAATGGAATGTAACATGTATATTCATCAAGAATTTAAAAGTTTTTTTCTATGGGAAAAACATAGTCAACTATGTTGTTACCAAGACCATGGATGTAATTCATATGGGAGGAATTTGACCATTGTTTTAAGCCATTACAAATAATATGGTCATGAAACCTACATAATTTAACCAACTATATTCCAAAGAAGGTTCCAATTAAATCTTGAGAGCTTCTCTTGTAAGTGAAAATCAAATTAGGAACATGAGTCTAGCCACAAAGGGTCATGGTTAGAGATGTTACTTAAGATTATGGCTCGCTTATTTGAAATTCTTACATTGAAGTCTCCTAGAAAAATAATATTGTCTTCAGTCCTTAGATAGGAGATATCATGCTCTAAACCATTGAAAGGACCATTTTTATTTAGATTATTTTTTTTATATAAAAAAATGAGTTTATGGGTGCAAAATAACATATTGCCAACTGTTTAAAATACTACACAAACACTTAGTCAAAAATCATATTTCAACCTCTAATAGTCATTCACCAATAAGCAGGTTAACCCATACATCAAAATGGAACTATGAGTAGAAATACAAGTGGCTAATCATTCTAAAAAGCATAAGCGGAAATAAATGAACAATAAACAACATTCATTCATGCATTTGACACAAAATATTATGGGCATTGCCCCTAGAAAAACCTTGAATGGAAAACCATCCAAGGAGATATTCTTCTTATTGAGATCAGAGGAAAAATTATGAGTTTACAATAGAAATATTTTTCAGCAAAAAAATACACATTACTTATCTTGTAACTTGTGTCTACAATCCTCCTTGAAAATTGTGTCGAAGATCACAAAAATCATATCAAGATTTTGCCTCAAATTCCATGCCCATATTTCAGTTATACAACCTGAACTGTACGACCTTCCTGGTAGAAAAATAGTCCTTGAAATATGTCCATAGTTATAGTACCTTCATGTATGGATTGTACGAAAATCTCACGCGTCTATGAAATATGTGCATAACTCAACTTCAATTTCTATGCATAAGTTGTTGTACATCCCTCTCCAAATTTGTATTGCGTTTCCCCCTTTAACATTGTATGGACATGTATTAAATGATTATCTATTATCCTTAGGATGCATGCCAATTCTCTCCTTGGGATGCACGTCAATCCTCCTTGTTTCTCCTCTCTTTCCTTTCAGCTCAAACTCTCTTGGTAAATGTGTCTCTTCACATTTCCTCTAACCTCTCCTTGAAAAGTGTGCCCCACCTCTCTCAATAGCTCCTTTTATTTTCTCATTTAATGAGTAACTACCCTAACCATAGATCTCCAAAGAGATAGATGGTCAAGATTAAATCCTTCCCTCTTAAGATCAACGATTATGACTTAATATTCCGTTGGTTTCACTTGAATCACTTAAGTGACCCAAACTTCATAAAGTCATTTTTACCCATTAAATTTTGAAAGACCCCACTTAAATTTATAAAATCACTTTATAAAGTCAAGTCACTAGAGAGAGACATTTTCTCGGTCCATTAAACTAGAACTAGGAGCATAAATACAAATGGCTAAGCATTCTAAAACTTGGCAGTGGAAATAAATGAATAGTAAACATCATTCATCCACACATTTGACACAAAAATGTATGGGTAAAGCCCCTAGAAAGACCCCAAAGGGAAAACCATCCAAGGAGAGATTCTTCTTATTGAGCTTGCAAGAAAAATTATGAGTTTACATAAGAAATATTTTTCAGTAAACAAATACATAGTACTTATCTCGTAACTTGTGCCTACAGTCCTCCTTAAAAATTGTGCCAAAGACCAAAAAAATAAGACCATACTTATGCCTCGAAACATATTCCCATAATTCAGTTGTAAGGCCTTCCTTGAAACAAAACAATCCTTGAAATTTGTGCATGACTACAGTACCTTCATGTACAAACTATACAAACTTACTTCAACAAAAAACAACACCTCGAAATATGTGAATAAATCAACCTCGATTTTTGTGCATAAACTCTTGTACGACCCTCTCCAAATCCAAATTGTATGGCCCCATTTACTGTTGTACATACCTATATTAAATTATGGTCTATTCTCCTTGAGATACGTTTCAATCTTCTCCTTGGGATGTGTTCCAATCCTCCTTATTTCTCCTCTCTTCCTTTCATCTCAAACTCTCTTGGTAAATGTGTCTCTTCACATTCCCTCTAAACTCTCCTTGAAAAGTGCACCCCACCTCTCTTAATAGCTCCTTTTATTTACTCATTTAATGATTAATTTCCCTAACACTAGATCTCCAAAGATATATATGGTCAAGATTAAATATTTCCCTCTTGAGATCAATGGTTGTGACTTAATCTTCTATTGATTTCATTTAAATCACTTAAGTGACCCAAACTTCATAAAGTCACTTTTACCCATTAAATATTAAAATACTCCACTTAACTTTATAAAATCACTTTATAAAGTCAAGTCACTAGAGAGATACATTTTCTCAGTCACTTCTGCATGTTTGGCACTGCCAATGCAGAAGTACCTATGAGCTACAAAATCTAACAACTAGAACATTTTTTGAGTACTAATGTCTAAGATTTCTAACCAAATGCAATTTTTGAAATGATGTTTCTTGTGAAGTTTAACATAAGGTGTGAGGTTATGACATGAAGGAAGCTATTCATCCAATCCCTATATGAGAATATATTTTATTCCATATTTACTATAGAATAAAATCATCCATATTACAGGGACACGAGATTCATCATATTCTTAGGTTTCCACGAGTAAAATAATGTGTATTTCTTTAGAAATCCAATTTAACTCGGTATCCTTCCCACATGGGAATCACCAACAATTCCATGTTAGGATCCTAAGTTTCACAAGATCCATCATATTCTCACATTTCCACAAGTAAACTAATGTGGATTTCTTTAGAAATCCAAATTAACTTAGTATCCCTCCCATATGAGAGTCACTAAAAATTCCATGTGAGGATCCTAAGTGTTAGCACATGTAATTTTTTATAAATTTGTCTAAAAAGTGGTTTTTACAAGATTATTAATATCCCAGGCTCATATGTAGGATCAGGGTTATTTTTGGCAAAACAAAAGGTGTATTGGGCCTTACATTGTTAAATCTCCAAATCACAATTTGACCAAATATTTATGCAGTTGTTTAGAAGATTTGAAATGCATATAATTATTCCATGGAAAATTTTGTTCAAAATGGTTTTATTATGACTTTTCATATCATATGCATGGTGAGATATCCCATAAGGCTGATTAAATTTGATCATGACATTTTTTATTTGAAAAAGAACAATACACCGAACTTGTGTAGTGATCACATGTTACGCAAGTGTTGTAGGTATCATTTTTGCAGTGAAGAGATGATATCCATGAAATGAAACTCAGATTGGGTGTGCATAGCAGTTGCAAAGTGTTACAAAAAATTCATCATCACATAAGTACATGCAAGTTATGACAGCACATGAATCAAGCTTCAGTTTTGCAAATTTAAATATTTTAGGGTTTTAAGCTTTGATTAAGGAATTAATGTTTTGAAGGAAATATAAATGGTTCCAAAATTCAGTACCATTTTTTTTATAGGCCAAATCATCAGTCGATAACCTCTAGACACCTTGTAGTGATCACCATGTGAAGAAAATTTGAAAAGAACAGTCGTTGTGTAAACACGCTACACAAGTGCACTGCGCAAGTGTATTGTCACCATATCTCTCAAAACGTGTGTCGGGCTTCCATGAAATTTTTACATGACATGCATGGGGGTGAGATGAATAAACCATTTAATTTCAGATAAAAAAGCTTCATATTTTGTGAGCAACGAGCCACCGTCATCTACAACCATTTTAGGATTTTCTCGAAATCCATGAGTCGAATTTAGCCCAAATATTTTTTGGAGAATCATTACCATGATATTAACCTACTAAAAAAAATAAGTTCAATCAGATTCACCGTTTAGAATATATTTGAAAAATATCAGTTACAGAATTGTGCTTCGCAAGTTCTGGAAATCATTGTTTTTTTAGTCAACTTCAAACTTAGTTTCTAAACAAATGTAAAGGAATATTTGAAACATGAAAGAGGGTTTTTTCAATAAAGATCCCATTCAAAAAAACCTCTCTCAGTTTCTTCACAAGTGTCATGGTTTGGAATATTCGAATGGATCTTTATAGCCTATTTTTTAGATTTAAACATTTAATGATTTCCTGTTTTAGTCAATATCTTTGGGCGTGGATCTCGAGACACTGGAGAGGAAGTTTCAAAAATTGAAAGAGGTTTTTCTCAAGAACAGATTCATATACAAAATTTTCTCTTAGTTTTTTAGCAACTATCATGATTCGAGAGATATGATGTTACCTTTGACCTCTATTTTCCAGAAATGTGATTCCTATTTCCTAGCAGGCATTTCTAAACATGTTGCTATAATTTTGTAACCAGATCCAACTTTGGGAAGTAGTTGAGCTCGACCTCCTCGGTTTGGGGAATATTATTTTCTATATATATATTTGTAATTTTTATTGACTAAGGGGGTTGGAAGAAGCATAAAGGAGATTTATTTTGAGCATTTTGTAATTTTTTTAAATTATAATGGAATATCAGTCAGAAGTCTAGAGTTACTCTTACCAGAGATACTTGTGATAGTTTTTTTGAAGTGTATCCCTTTCTATGTGTATTTAAATATTATATTAGTTTTCATTTAAATATGTGTTCTTCAATGTTTGATTGGAAAGTACATGATCATAATTCATCCATGTTTGATGCTTTGATTCATAACAATTAAACATTTCATAAATTTCCTCTAAAGTTGCATTAAGAATTTGTCTTTAGTTAGATGCTCTCATTGTAAAGGGACGTTGAATTCTCTTTTCTAGCACAATGTTGCTACAATCTTATTGACTGATAAAACATCATCTACCTTGCCTATGTTTCCTTGATATCTCTACTACCGGTCATTGATAGTTCCCTTTGTAGTAAATTTGACTCAATGCCCAATGGATTATTTTTCACCTCTACCATCAACCACATCTTAAAACTTTATTTCCATTTCATATCTAGCCACTAAGCCTAATACATAGTGAGAGAGCCCTATTTGATTTGGAAAGGCTAGATTCTAAGCAATTTAACGAGTGTTAAAACTAAGTTCACCAAATTCATCTTTGTCAATATTGTTTTGATTCTAATATCTAATCATTTCTTTTCTATTTCTAATCATTCTCTATTTCCATTCTTTCCTAATCCCTTTTACCTTTTGAACTTTCTTCCTCAATTCATCTCAATCCACTAGGACAATATCCTCATTCATTAATATCCCTAGCCCTTTTAGACTAGATGTTTTTATTATTATTTCAAATTTGTTGTCAATAGAGTTTACCTTAATTAATATTAACCTATTTTTATATTAGATTAATTTGTTAGTCTCTTTGCTTCTATGAAACATGTTCTTTCAATTTGTAACATCTTTTGACTAGTTCCAAAGTCTCCTCCCTTTCGTCTTTTAAGCAAAAAAAAATATGAGGTTTAAGGCCCTTTTATTATGTTCATTTTTTAGTGTTTTATTCTTGTCATTCTTTCTTTATGGCCAAATTATTGTTTATCTCATCTTTTAATGTTTTATTCTTGTCATTCTTTCTAGGATTTCTTAAATTAAATTCTCATATTCCTTTACCTAGGTTTGTTATTTTATTTCTTCATATTTATATTTCATTTTTTTTAGTATATGCCACAATCCATGCATCCTCTTCTCCAAAGTTACTATTTTATTGTCTAATTACTTTTGATTGTTATATTCAAATAATGAGAATTTAATATCAAAAATTAAATTTTATCTCTTAAAGTTTAGCTTTTCTCTCATCCCACATTTCACTAATGATTTTATATGCTCACAAAGAGATTCAAAAGTCATTTTGTTGCATATTCCTAAGTTATCTTCAAACTTTAGATCTTTTGGTTTATTTGGTGAAATGATCATTATGGGGAAAATAGAAGATTCAAAAGTCATTTTGTTGCATATTCCTAAATTATCTTCAAACTTTAGATCTTTTGGTTTTTGGTTTATTTGGTGAAATGATCATTATGGGAAAAAAAGAAATGTATTATTAGGAAAAAGGAACATGTTCCCTTGATGAATTTGAGACAACCTTCAATAAAATTTTCAAACATAATGCCACTTGAATCCACTCTTAGATATATCTCTTCTAGGGTTAAATAGTCCATGGATTAGATATATCTCTTCTAGGGTTAAATAGTCCATGGGTAAAGATAATGTCACTTGAATCCATGCTTAAAGATAAGTATATTAGTGTATGGAATGGCCTTTGTATCATTTTAGTTATATATATATGGTTGGATATGAAACAATATGTTCAATAGATAGCTCTATTTAAAATGATATTTATTTGTATATAAATATGTTGCTCATTCATATAGATAGATCTACTAGGTCTATAAGTTTGAGTTAGATTA
>JZKD02S1660892.1:21606-43299 GCA_000966675.3 Picea glauca | reverse complement strand
CATGCATAGTTATTATTTTATTGTTGGAGAGGATGGCAAACTTATCTAGGGAACACTTTTTCTTTTGCACGTGGTTTGGAAACTCAGTGGATGGTATTGGAAAAAAACACATGGTTTTTGCATGAGCATTGATGAGGTCTAATCACTTTGTCACTTATTCCAAGGGTGCACCTCACATGGATATATTTTATTACTTATTGGGTGGTTGGGGTAGTTACATGGCAAGGTTTTCTAGGGTGCACCTTGTTTTCACCAAAATATTACTCAAATAAATATAAGTGATGGATGAAGAAATCATCAATGCAACACACCAAATAGAATACCTCCAACAATAATAGGGTACATTCAACAAAGTCACAAAACTATGGAAATTGGATGCCTCATTTTTAGAGAAGACTACCAAAGGTATTTGTGCGCTATTTGCACTAAATAATGCAGGCCAATGAACTAAAATCCATGCTAATGGTGTGGGTTACATGACTATCATCAAATCAACCCGCGTTGATGTAAAAAAGAGTGCATTTATGACCTCGGTCAGATTTCATGCACCCTCAACTCAAGTGTACCATGAGAGGTCGACTATCTAGGTCTAAGAGTATCATTGGGACCAATTAAAGACTAGGGGAAGTACCTACATGAAGGATCCCTATTCACATTGAAAAATAGTTTTAAAAAATCTTGAAAGGATCCTATAAATACAAGATTGGGGTGTACACTAAATTAAGATTTCAAGTGTATTTTTATGCTATTGAAATTTCCACTTGAGAGTCCACTATTCTCATAGAATCATTCCAACATCCATAACAAAGTCCAATCTTTTCACCTCTTGAGAATTTGGTTGTAATTATTCATTTCCATTGTCATATTGTAATAAGAGAGCAATTTTTACATTGGGGAATATCAGGACCCTCCCAAGGAGGAAGAGGGGAGCTCATGAGTTCCTTTCCTTTATTTATGGTGTTACTAATGCAAGCTTATCCATTGGTGACCATCTCCACTTGTCTTAATTTATAGTTTTATGTGTTGTAGCATATGCATATTTTAGTTTGTGTTTATTTCTTGTTTACTTTCCATGTTGTTTCATTAACTGACTAACCTTTCACTGTGGTTTATTGATTGCCTAATAAGATACTTAAGTGTGTGTATTTCTACTCACCCAAGTGATAGAACAACCACAACAATTTGGCGACTCTACTGGGGAAGAATACAAATTATCCCTACTTAGGCCATTAGAACTCTTCTTCTCACTTTTTTGTGTATGTAGGTTCAGAAACCAATCTACCTGAGCCTCTGGCTAGGACAATTTCATTCGAATTTTTCTTCCTAATTATGAATGTATGTTAGCATGACTTTTGAAGAAATAGTTGGGCAGACGTTCATTATTTGTGTGATTGTTTTGTGTTCTAACTTGATCTGGATTATGTTCAGAATGAAATGAAAGTAGAGAAATTACGATGAAATACTCATGAAACTTTCCAAAAATAGAGAAATACAACAATACTTGATTTATATTAATGAAAGAATTATAAAGAGACTGTAAAAATACAGAGTGCAAGACTCGCTAAAATGGTGGCAGCTTTATCTCTAAGAAGAGATGTGATGGCTACGCTCATTCACCAGAAGATGATTACAATGAGGCTCTGAGGGCATTTTTATGTTAAACAGGAATGCCAAAACCCTAGACATCCAAAAACCTAACCCTAGGAGATGAAATGCCAAAAGTCACGTGGGCCCCATTTGGGTAAGTTAGTACATTAACTTCTCAAGTTCGTAAATTTTTCATACGATCTTCGTTTTAGGCACGTGATAGCCCATTGTAAAGGTATTTTCTAGAACTACACATTACAACTCTGGTGAGCCAAAATAACATTGTTTAGGGCCCCAAAATGGACCTGTAAGTACAAAAAGATGTACTAACATGTATACATACAAAATAATCCATTTGGATTAGGTGGGAGGCCACTAGTATCCACTTGGAAGATGTGTAGGGCTCCATAAAACCCCAAAAGTGTAGAACCCACAATTACAAAGAATTACAAAAGAACGTTTTGAACTAAAAATTGGCAAAAGGATCCAGTTGGAACAGGTGGGTGGCCACCAATATCCACCTAGATCATAACTGCTCTATATGTGCCATAATTTTCATTATTTGTGTGGTTGGTGCAACTAATACCTCTACAAACCATGCAGATATTTGTTTTCCCATTAATTCGAGAGATTTTTTATTTGGTTCCATCAAGTAGACTTTAGAATTTGGTTTCCATCACTTTTTAAAGAAGAAAGATTATACTTCAAGTTGTTTCTCGCAAAGGTAATTATCCAACATAGACACCAAAAGAGATAAAATGAACCACGATTCTTTCCTTTTTGTCGCCACATCGATGGCTAGTTAGAGCATTCGAATTCTTAGTTAAAATTTTATTTATAAACCATTTCCAATTGGTGGGACTATGAACTAATTGTGACACTCATAGTATTCTCTTTCCCTCACACTCTCTCGAGTGATCTTGGGAAATCATAAAAGAGTAGTGTAAGGAGTTACATCTCCATTTTTCATCATTAGGTGAGGCCAAAGAACCCTCTAAAACCTCATAGTTTACTTTGGATAAATAAAACAAACCTTAAAATTGTAAAGGGTCAATACATGCCCAAATGTTTGCAATCTAGGATAGTTTCGATTTTCTTAGAGTAAACAACAACCAAGGGAGTTAAAATATCAATAAGGAACCACATGTCTGGATGCATGAAATATAGGATAATTTCAATTTTATTAGAGTAAACAACAACCTAGAAAGTTAAAAGATCAATCAGGACCCACAAGTCCACATGGTTTGCAATCTAGGATAGTTTTGATTTTATTAGAGTAAACAATGACCTAGGGAGTTAAAAAATCAGTAAGGGCCCACATGTCCACATTGTTATCAATCTAAGGATTTTGAATTCTACAAGGTGTGTTTAAAAACATATAGTAATTTAATTAAAAAAGACTTGTAAAGGACCCCGCGATGTCCACGTCTTACGATCTTACATTTTAACTTATTAAAATATTTTTTACACCATTTCACCTCTTGCACACAAATAACTCATAACACACAAAAGTTTCTATTATATAATTGAAATCAAAGTATGCTCTCCTCCCTACACTCACAAGCGATCTAGGAGGATCAGAAAGACTCAAGACATCTTTAATAATTTTTTAAAGAACACCATTAACTCAACAAGACCAGTCCAAGACCCTAGTCTCTCATCCTGATTCACCAAAAAATCAACCATTAAAAACTCATTAAAGTCCTCCATAGGAGGGGCACAAAACAAGTTTTTATTCTAAGTTAGGATTTTGAGAGTAAGCATCCAAAAAAAAAACCTTTATCTTTTTCTCATTGAAACTTAGAAATTCGACGAAATAAGAATCCAAAATCCTCCAAGTCAAGCATTCCAATGTTGTAAGGCAGGGAGATACCTGTGAAGGGGAAAGTGTCAAGTTCTGGTTGTTTTGTGCATGCCTTCTTGAGCCACCCATCTCTTGAGTGGTTACCTGGCCCGTGACCGATTTCTTAGGCTGAGAGTCCCTTGTTGTGCTTGACCAAGATAACTTAGTGACCAAAACTAGGTTTTTCCACCCAAGTAGGGGTTGTGGCCTACAATCACACCTTATTCATATTTTGTGTGCCTATTGGGAAATATCGTTGGTTCTTTCGGGATATACCCCCTTTACCCTTCATTATAACTAGTTATTCATACCTTTACGAGTTCCTCTTCCAGCGAGTTCATGCCCCATTTTTTAGTGTTATTAGAAGGCCTAGTTTTGTTTTGAGACAGAGGAAATTAGGTCTATAGGACACGTACAATTATATTTTGATATTCCCCAACACGAATAAAACCTACCTAGCTAGCATTCTTCTTTCAGTTGATTTATGTACGATGTTCATTACTAACTACATGCAACTATGAGTTATATTTTTAGTGTAGGCCAAGAAATAAAAGAATTTGTTCATTATTTTCTCTCATCAATATTCATAGACACTTTTCAGCTAATCCAGAGCCATAGGGGAACCATAGAATCCCCATCATTCTAGAAACTTTCTTAACCTCCCTCCAAAATGTTGATGATTGCAACTATGTGATACATTCTCCATATTACAAACCTGTGAGATGTGGATCATTACATCTATGTGAGTCTTTCTCCATCTTACAAACCTGAGAGAAAGCCCCTAATAAGGGTGTGTGGTTCCTGAGAGACAGAGCTAGAACGTAGAGATGACCTCCTCCATTCAAAGAGTTGAGAAGAACTCCAGATGATTATCCAGTGGGAAAGGCAATTTGTTGAATTAGACATGCCTGTGGTTGAGCACAATGTGAACATGTGAAATCCAAAAGTGTCGGGTGCATCTTCATGTGAACATAAATGAAGATGATGTATTATCCTCTTTTGACCAGCAGAGCTGATGAGAAAATACGTATGATTCTCCTGTGTGAGGCAGTGGGAAAGAAGATCTATAGATTGGACGTGCATGTGGACAAGCACAAATGAATGTGTGAAGAATTGGTTCTTCTGTGTAATGTAGTGAACCAGAGATATGGACATCCCTATGGATGTTCCCCTAGAGGATGAGCACTAGTGGGTGTATAAAATACATTGCTATATTGTTCAAGAGTCAGACGTGCATGTAACCCTAATTGTAATGTAAAGGGTATAGGTCGGCCCCACCTTAATGTGATTAGTAATAAATGTAAAAGATAATTATTCTAGTTAATATTAATTATATTATGAGCTACTGAGGTTGGCCTTGTTGTTCCAATAGACACTTTTGTTGATAGGTTCAATTTAGTATAAGTAAAGGTAGATTCCCCATTGTGAAATCACATCTTTCATGTAAATTTTGAAATTCCAGCAAGTACATCTACTTGGGAAAGGTGTGCACCTCTCTTAGGTGCTAGTCTTATAGGGTTTGAGAACCATCTTGTATGCTAGGTATTATTGGTGGTGAAGGTATTTCTCTTGAAGAATATAGCAAAGGATTCAGTTGGGTTATATTCCCTTCTTGAGAAGGGTTTTGCAGGATACTTCTTGTGTTCTTATGCATGGTGTTTCTTCTTGTGATCTTGGTTGATGCAACATTATTGTTTATGGTTAAGACAAATGATAAAATGGAATGAACTTCATGCTTAACCTAGACTATTGAAAAATCAACATGGTATCAAATCATAGGTCTTGAAGATTCCATTGCACAAGCACTTTCCAGCCAGTCTCTTTCACCTCTGCAGAAACCGTATGGCCCTCCTAGGGTTCCTAGAAATTCCGTACGACCTACCCTTTTGAGATTTTTCAGCACTCAAAACTTGTGCGTTGGGGATAAAAATAACTTAGGAGTGTATGGCCTCCTTCAATGCACCTCCAACAAGTCTCAGATTTCATTTTCGGGGCTTTTTTATTTTTTGGCTCTAAGGGTTTCTACAGTTTCGCCAAATTCTGCAGAAAAATTCAAAATTGTATTTCTGCAAACTTCTTGAAGAATCTCTTCAGATCACCATGGATATCATATCTATAAAGGCTTATTGTTGGAAATCATAAGCCCAACAAAACCTTAAAGTGCTAGCATAGCCTAGCAATTAGGTTTTCTAGCCTAGTTGACAAGGGTTTGTGAAAAATCCAAAACTATGATGAACATACCTATGATGGAACATAAGCTTGATGGATCAAGAAACTTCAAGTTCCTGGAAGACAAGACTTCATAGGAAGAATTATTGTGGGTGATACAAAAAGGTGACACTATGAATACCCTCTTCATGAAGATGTCAAGAGGACAGAGATCAACCAGGTGCTATTGGAGAAATCATATCAGCACACTCCGGTATGCACTTGTATATATATTATTTGTATCATTGTCATGGGAGGAATTGCAGGAGGAATGAAACTTCTTGCTAAAGTCATGGATCCAGAGGGATCTCAATGAATTCATAAGAGCAACACACTAGAAGTGAATACCACAGGTTTGATTGTTGAAATTTTCATTCCTCTAACCTATATTTCTTAAGTCTTCTACATTACAAGTAGGTGTTATATCTATGAAAACGATCCTTAAAAAATTTTGATTCTAGAGATGTACTCATTATCCTCCTTTAGGAGATAGTATTGTTTTGGTTCCTCTTTTTTTCTTGTTCCATACAGGTTAACAACAAAGTAATATGTTTATCCTTTAGAGGGAGTCAAAACTATTTGAGAAAGAGGAAGAATAGAACCATCATTGAGGAAATAAATGAAATAATGCATGATCATAATCTTTCTATGATTCTATGGGCAGAAGCATTCAATACATGGTATATGTTTAGAACAAGAGTCTTCACTAGACTTTAAAAAACATAAAGTCTTCACCAGAGTGAAGCCTGAGATTGAACACTTCAGAATATTTGGGTGCTTATTGTACTTTCATGTACCCAAAGAGAAGAAGTCCAAGATAGACCCTTCAGGAAGAAAGGATACATTTATGGGATAACAATGAATCTTCAAATACATTCCAGATCGACATCCATGGTCAGAGATAGATTAAGACAAGCAGAGATGTTTTCCTTGAAGAAGAGATAGCCTTTCAAATATCCAGAGAATCTCAAATGGATATTGATAGTGAGACAATGCCTTCTCCCCCTTTCAGCAGTTCAAAGGGAGACAAACATTATTCCAGCTAATGTAGTTTCTCCAGTTGATATATTCAGAGATATTGCAGTAGGGAATAAAAGGCCTACCTAGACTCACTCTGAAAGAGGCAGAGAAACATACAAGCCTCTCAAGGCACATCCCAAGAAAGCAAAAGATATTTTTTAGTTGTCATTCAGTCATGAGCCACTTCATTAATGCTAAGACTCCTTGTCTTAGAGAAGCANTAGGAGTGTATGGCCTCCTTCAATGCACCTCCAACAAGTCTCAGATTTCATTTTCGGGGCTTTTTTATTTTTTGGCTCTAAGGGTTTCTACAGTTTCGCCAAATTCTGCAGAAAAATTCAAAATTGTATTTCTGCAAACTTCTTGAAGAATCTCTTCAGATCACCATGGATATCATATCTATAAAGGCTTATTGTTGGAAATCATAAGCCCAACAAAACCTTAAAGTGCTAGCATAGCCTAGCAATTAGGTTTTCTAGCCTAGTTGACAAGGGTTTGTGAAAAATCCAAAACTATGATGAACATACCTATGATGGAACATAAGCTTGATGGATCAAGAAACTTCAAGTTCCTGGAAGACAAGACTTCATAGGAAGAATTATTGTGGGTGATACAAAAAGGTGACACTATGAATACCCTCTTCATGAAGATGTCAAGAGGACAGAGATCAACCAGGTGCTATTGGAGAAATCATATCAGCACACTCCGGTATGCACTTGTATATATATTATTTGTATCATTGTCATGGGAGGAATTGCAGGAGGAATGAAACTTCTTGCTAAAGTCATGGATCCAGAGGGATCTCAATGAATTCATAAGAGCAACACACTAGAAGTGAATACCACAGGTTTGATTGTTGAAATTTTCATTCCTCTAACCTATATTTCTTAAGTCTTCTACATTACAAGTAGGTGTTATATCTATGAAAACGATCCTTAAAAAATTTTGATTCTAGAGATGTACTCATTATCCTCCTTTAGGAGATAGTATTGTTTTGGTTCCTCTTTTTTTCTTGTTCCATACAGGTTAACAACAAAGTAATATGTTTATCCTTTAGAGGGAGTCAAAACTATTTGAGAAAGAGGAAGAATAGAACCATCATTGAGGAAATAAATGCAATAATGCATGATCATAATCTTTCTATGATTCTATGGGCAGAAGCATTCAATACATGGTATATGTTTAGAACAAGAGTCTTCACTAGACTTTAAAAAACATAAAGTCTTCACCGGAGTGAAGCCTGAGATTGAACACTTCAAAATATTTGGGTGCTTATTGTACTTTCATGTACCCAAAGAGAAGAATTCCAAGCTATACCCTTCAAGAAGAAAGGATACATTTATGGGATAACAATGAATCTTCAAAGACATTCCAGATCGACATCCATGGTCAGAGATAGATTGAGACAAGCAGAGATGTTGTCCTTGAAGAAGAGATAGCCTTTCAAATATCCAGAGAATCTCAAATGGAGATTGATAGTGAGACAATGCCTTCTCCCCCTTTCAGCAGTTCAAAGGGAGACAAACATTATTCCAGCTAATGAAGTTTCTCCAGTTGATATATTCAGAGATATTGTAGTAGGGAATAAAAGGCCTACCTAGACTCACTCTGAAAGAGGCAGAGAAACATACAAGCCTCTCAAGGCACATCCCAAGAAAGAAAAAGATATTTTTTAGTTTTCATTCAGTCATGAGCCACTTCATTAATGCTAAGACTCCTTGTCTTAGAGAAGCAATGGAAGAACAAGTATGGAAATATTCCATAATAGAAGAATACCAGTATATCTTAAAGAATGATGTATAATATATTATTCAGAGACTAGAAGGGAAGTCTGTGGTAAATTCCAAGTGGATATATAAGATCAAGCATGTAGTTGATAGAAGTGTCAAGAAATAAAAAATGAGATCTATAGCCATAGGTTTCTCACAAACAGAGGGACTAGTCTATGATGAGACACTTGATCCAGTAAACCCGATACACTTCCATCTATACTACCATCCATGATTTGGAAACTATATCAAATATATAGATTCTTGATGAGTTTGGATTTCATCAAGAAAGTTGTTGATCCAAACCTATATTATTATAGTGTTGGTGACGAGACCCTGATTTTGATGACTTATTTAGAAATCCTTGTTGTTGGATACAAGTAACCCTTGATTTATGAATTCAAGATAAAAAAATCTAAGTATGATACACTACTTCTTGGGACAAGAAGTATGACAGAGGACCAATGAGATTTTCCTGAGTCAAGGAAAATATACAGTGAAAATATTAAAGGAGTTTGGTATGACAAGAATGAAAAATCCACCATGATGGATTTAAAGAAAAAGATTGATGATGATTCAGACAAGATTGATCCACAACTGATTGGATCATTGATGTATCTGGTTAACACCAGACTTGATTCATGCCATGCAGTGAGTGTGATTAGTCATTTCATGAGTCAACCGAGACAGTCTCACTAGACAAAACATGTATTTAGATATATATGAGGCACAATTGGATATTGCATGAGATATGCCTCCAGTGTGAACCTAAGTTTCCAGGATATGTTGATTTAGATTGACCAGAAAGTACATTGGACTGAAAGAGAACATTCGGTTGATGTTCTACCATGAAGTTTGTCATGGTTTCTTGATACAACAAGAAATGAAATCTATGTGGCCTTGAATACCACAAAAGAAAAGTATGTACCATTGAGTGTGCGAAGCAGTATGGCTTCACAAGGTTCTGATAGATCTACTTGATCATGAGATGGATCCTATGATGATAACTAAGAGCCATGTATAAAATCTCCTTGAGAACCTAGTGTTTCCTAATGGATCTAAACATGATGAGATGAAATATTATTATATCAGTGATATGATGCAGAGGAAAATCATACACATGCAGTACCTTCCTACACATGAGAAGATTGTAGACATCTTCACCAAACCAACTTGGTGAAGAATTCCTTCTTAGTTGAGAGGGAGTATTGATGACTCCAACCAAGACAAAATTCAGAGTACATTCGTGTAAGATTTGGCATGATGAAGAATGCCTCCATAGCTGAGAGGGAATGTTGATGATTGAAGCTATGTGAGACATTCTCCATCTTACAAACCTATGATATGTGGATCATTGCAACTATGTGAGTCTTTCTCCATCTTACAAACCTGAGAGAAATCCCCTAAGAAGGGTATGTGTTTCCTACCTGAGACAGAGCTAGAAAGTAGAGATGACATCCTCCATTTAGAGAGTTGATAAGAACTCCATATTATTATCCAGTGGGAAAGGTGATCTATTGAGTTAGATTTGTTTGTGGCTAAGAACAAGGTGAACATGTGAAATCTCAAAGTGTTGGGTGCATCTTCATGTGAACAGAAATGAAGATGATGTATTAGCCTCCTCTGAGCAGCAGAGTTGACGAGAAAATCCAAATGATTCTCCTATGTGAGGCAGTGGGAAAGACGTGCATGTGGACGAGTACAGGTGAACGTGTGAAGAACTGATTCTTCTATGTAATGTAGTGAACCATAGATATGGAAATCCCTATCGATGTGCCCCTAGTGGATGAGCACTAGTGGGTGTATCAAATCCCTTGCTATATTGTTCAAGAGTCAAACCTTCCTGTAACCCTAATTGTAATGTTAAGGGTACAGGTCGGCCCCACCTTGATGTGATTAGTAATAAATGTAAAATATAATTATTCTGGTTAATATTAATTATATTATAAGCTAGTGAGGTCGGCCCTATTTTTCCAATAAACACTTTTGTTGATAGGTTCAGTTTAGTATAAGTAAAGGTAGATTCCCCATTGTGAAATCACATCTTTCATGTAATTTTGGAAATTTCAGAAAGTACATCTACTTGGGAAAAGGTACGCACCTCTCTTGGGTGTTAGTCTTCTAAGGTTTGAGCACCCTCTTGTGTGCTAGGTATTATTGGTGTTAAATGTCTTTCTCTTGAGGAATATAGAAAAGGATTTGGTTGGGTCTTCTTCCCTTCTTGAGAAGGGTTTCCCAGGATACTTATTGTGTTCTTGTGAATGGTGTTTCTTCTTGTGATCTTGGTTGTTGCAAAATTATTTTTTATGGTTAAGACAATTGCTAAAATCGAATGAACTTCATGATTAACCTATCCTATTGAAAAATCAACACAATATTGGGGGGTATCTTGAATGTTTCCAACACTTCATCCACATTTCCACTCACCTTTGGGTGCAACATTTTTAGGGTAAGCTTTGCATTGTTCGACCTTACTCGGCACAAACATCCCAAACAATCCATATATTAGCTCTCATTCTCAAGGAATAAGAGCTTAACCTTCCTCTCAAGTAACAACTTCTCAACCTTCTCACACAATGGTTGGACCAACTCCCAGATTTTCATACTTGGCATATTCAAATATTTCATATTTAACCAAACTCAACAATGACCCCATTTTGCACAATGCAACTTGGCCCAAAATGCCCACCAAGCTACCTTCAGACATCCCTATGTTTGAGGGGAAACCAAGTGAGGATCCCACTAATCATATCATGAAATTTCGCCTATGGTTCTCTTATAATAGCATCATGGAATATTCTATTCATCTACATTTATTCCAAATACACCTCACCGATCCATATATAAAATAGTACGTGGATGAGAAATCGGGGTCCCATGCAACCTTCAAATAATTAACCAAAGCTTTCTTGTCATTCTTCAAGCTCCCTGTTCGCCATGATATTGGTTTAGATATTATCTTAGAGTTCAAACAAACCATTATTTTCCATATCACAGACCATATCCATGAATGGCATAGATGATGTAGCATGTCTAAGGTTGAAACCACCCCAAAACAAAGATTAGATTGGTTCCTCAAATCACTAGTCCCAATCATCGCAAAGGATATGGCCACCACATGATTCAGACCGAAGATGAAGCCATCACCAAGGCCCAACAATTTGATTTAATGTAATCTCAATCAGGATACCTTTATAGGGTGTTAATGGGTGCTCCTTTCCCCTTGCCATTTGATCAAGCAAGCTAGGACTATCATATATTGCATATGGGCTAATTGTTTCCATGACCCATTTTAACCCTTATGGTTAATTAGTACCCATTGTTGGTATTAATCAATATCCCAAACCTTATGGTTAATCAGTACCCATTGTTGGTATCAATTAATATCCCAACCCTTATGGAGGAACTCCATACTATGCTCCTTGTGTACCCCATACCACATTTGTAGTCCCTCCTACTCCCACACTTGAAGGACCCCTCCCTACACAACTGTTGAATATGTTTCAAACACCGATGGTAGGGACACCCCTGGCCCCGAAATATAATCCTAGTAATGGAGGAGGGAAATCAACCTCCTACAATAAATATGGACCTCCCCCATAGAGTAATCCATACAATTCATTTCCTGGCCCTCCTCAACCTATCACCCCAACCCCACAAGGAAAACAACAAGTTGGTGTCGATTTTGTTCAACTTTCTCCCATCCAAAAAGTTCAAGATTTTGAATGATTAAAAATTTAAAATTCCTCTACTCAGTCAAACAATGCCAAAAATAAAGGGAAGAACAAAAAAATTCCAACAAAGGACAAGGGGGAAACACCTAACAACAAAACCCTTAAGTAGGGGGTAATCAAAATTATGGTAACCAAAATTAGAATGGGAGTAACACCAATGGCCAAAAATATCAGTAGAAGAACAATAACCTTCAAAACAATTTCCCTTGTGCCTTATGTGGTAAATATGGGAACTATACTCACCACTTCCCCAAAATCGTTGATTACAAGTGAATGAAGGAAACCATGGGCACATAGAGACCCCCTACCCCATAGGGCCCTCTATGGCTTCCACAAACTTACCTACAACCTCAAACATCGACGATTCTACATAACAAAATCCCTCACTAAGGAGTGATAAATACTCAGCATGATTTCAACCCTACCCCACAACAAATGAGGTAGTATCCTAACCCAGGGAAAGCTCAACCTAGGAATCTTGCAAATTTTAGTATCCTCCTCACCACTAAAGAGGAACTCCTCCTATAAACATGTGACTACCAATATGGTATGCCTCTTGATTCCAATATGACCATGTCGTAAGCACCCCGATTACCAACAAGACAATGTTTGATTATCCCACATCCTAGCACAAAATCTACCCTCTAGTACCCCATGTACATATATGGTGGAATGTACACAACCCACATGCTAGGGAAGCCCACAATTATAGCCTTGTTGATGAATTGGCCCAATCTATTGAAATATTGTAACTTCGAAGAATATTCTAATTATATTTGAGTTATTATCTTATAGATCAAATCCCCTTTTGTGGATTGATCATGTCAGGTCTTGTATAATACCAAATCCCCTTTTTTGGATTGGTCAAACCATATTTATATGGTGGTATTTGTAAAGACAACCCCTAGGGTTTATAAAGTGGTTTTAACCACTCTTGGAAGAATTCATCCCTACTAAGTGAAGAGACATAACCATAACACATATTCACTAGTATTTATAAGTGAGGATGACGCCTCATTCGTTCACTCACTCACTCACACTTCTAGTGTGCCTATTTTGAAGGAAGTTGCAGTTGCAAGAAGAAGGAGAAGAGAGGTGAATGTTCAGTCCTAGATTATTCTTGGTGGTTTGGTCTTATTCTTGGAATTGAATTGGAAATCTATTATTTAGGAAGTTTTTGTTGGGTTTTCTCCCCCATGAGGGTTTCCCAGGATAAAATGTTGTTTACCTTGTGATTGTGTTTCTTTCATTGATCCTCTTTATGATGTTGTTTTGGAAATGCATTGAATGTTGTAGTAAATTGAAAATAACTTAATAACAACATTAAATTTAACATGGTTTCATAGTTTGACTGAATAGAGCACCTTTCACTAGGTATCTAAAAATGTAACTATTTTTATACAAGGAAATTAGGGCTTTTATTGGAAAGGAATTTCTGACTAAAAACCATATAGAAAAGTGCACCCTACCCTAGCGCATATTTTGGCAGCTTGAGCACACCTTTTCAATGGCCAAAATCTCTGGAAATTCAAACCCTAGTTTCACTGGTACCATAAAACCAGAACTAGTACCAGAAGTACCAATCCAGATTTTTGCAGTTCAAGTTTCAAGGGGTAAAACTTGGAATTTTTTAAAACAATCAGGTCCAACCAACTCGCCTCAGTCCAGCGCATCTCCTGGTAATTTGAGATTCATTTTCTAGCCATTTTCCTAAGTCCAGGTCAAGATGTCTGCAAGCACCAAGCTTGTTGACAAGTTAGAAGGTGTGGAAAGTTTTGTGCCTGGAAATACAAAATTGGACTCATTCTTGAAGAGAATGACCTTGCAAAATTCATAAATGAAAATGTATCGGAACCCGAAGAAGATGCATCCAAAGAGAAGTACAAGAGGGATATGATTAGGGCCAAAAGGATAATTGCAAATTTCATTAAAGGTCACTTGATCCCTCAAGTGTCTTCTAAGAATACTCCAAAAGAGATGTTTGATTCCCTAACTAGAATGTATGAAGGAAAGAATATCAACCGGAAGATGAACTTGAGAACCCAACTCAAGAATGCAAAGATGCAAAAAGGAGAAACAGTTCAAGACTATTTTTCTAGGGTTACTCATTTCAAATAAAATTTAGAATCAATTGGAGACAACATGGATGAATATGAACTCATCATGACAACTCTTAATGGTCTCACAAGACCTTGGGATGCCTTCATCTAAACCATTTGTGCAAGAAAAGAGAAACTCCNCTCTTTTTTTCTTGTTCCATACAGGTTAACAACAAAGTAATATGTTTATCCTTTAGAGGGAGTCAAAACTATTTGAGAAAGAGGAAGAATAGAACCATCATTGAGGAAATAAATGCAATAATGCATGATCATAATCTTTCTATGATTCTATGGGCAGAAGCATTCAATACATGGTATATGTTTAGAACAAGAGTCTTCACTAGACTTTAAAAAACATAAAGTCTTCACCGGAGTGAAGCCTGAGATTGAACACTTCAAAATATTTGGGTGCTTATTGTACTTTCATGTACCCAAAGAGAAGAATTCCAAGCTATACCCTTCAAGAAGAAAGGATACATTTATGGGATAACAATGAATCTTCAAAGACATTCCAGATCGACATCCATGGTCAGAGATAGATTGAGACAAGCAGAGATGTTGTCCTTGAAGAAGAGATAGCCTTTCAAATATCCAGAGAATCTCAAATGGAGATTGATAGTGAGACAATGCCTTCTCCCCCTTTCAGCAGTTCAAAGGGAGACAAACATTATTCCAGCTAATGAAGTTTCTCCAGTTGATATATTCAGAGATATTGTAGTAGGGAATAAAAGGCCTACCTAGACTCACTCTGAAAGAGGCAGAGAAACATACAAGCCTCTCAAGGCACATCCCAAGAAAGAAAAAGATATTTTTTAGTTTTCATTCAGTCATGAGCCACTTCATTAATGCTAAGACTCCTTGTCTTAGAGAAGCAATGGAAGAACAAGTATGGAAATATTCCATAATAGAAGAATACCAGTATATCTTAAAGAATGATGTATAATATATTATTCAGAGACTAGAAGGGAAGTCTGTGGTAAATTCCAAGTGGATATATAAGATCAAGCATGTAGTTGATAGAAGTGTCAAGAAATAAAAAATGAGATCTATAGCCATAGGTTTCTCACAAACAGAGGGACTAGTCTATGATGAGACACTTGATCCAGTAAACCCGATACACTTCCATCTATACTACCATCCATGATTTGGAAACTATATCAAATATATAGATTCTTGATGAGTTTGGATTTCATCAAGAAAGTTGTTGATCCAAACCTATATTATTATAGTGTTGGTGACGAGACCCTGATTTTGATGACTTATTTAGAAATCCTTGTTGTTGGATACAAGTAACCCTTGATTTATGAATTCAAGATAAAAAAATCTAAGTATGATACACTACTTCTTGGGACAAGAAGTATGACAGAGGACCAATGAGATTTTCCTGAGTCAAGGAAAATATACAGTGAAAATATTAAAGGAGTTTGGTATGACAAGAATGAAAAATCCACCATGATGGATTTAAAGAAAAAGATTGATGATGATTCAGACAAGATTGATCCACAACTGATTGGATCATTGATGTATCTGGTTAACACCAGACTTGATTCATGCCATGCAGTGAGTGTGATTAGTCATTTCATGAGTCAACCGAGACAGTCTCACTAGACAAAACATGTATTTAGATATATATGAGGCACAATTGGATATTGCATGAGATATGCCTCCAGTGTGAACCTAAGTTTCCAGGATATGTTGATTTAGATTGACCAGAAAGTACATTGGACTGAAAGAGAACATTCGGTTGATGTTCTACCATGAAGTTTGTCATGGTTTCTTGATACAACAAGAAATGAAATCTATGTGGCCTTGAATACCACAAAAGAAAAGTATGTACCATTGAGTGTGCGAAGCAGTATGGCTTCACAAGGTTCTGATAGATCTACTTGATCATGAGATGGATCCTATGATGATAACTAAGAGCCATGTATAAAATCTCCTTGAGAACCTAGTGTTTCCTAATGGATCTAAACATGATGAGATGAAATATTATTATATCAGTGATATGATGCAGAGGAAAATCATACACATGCAGTACCTTCCTACACATGAGAAGATTGTAGACATCTTCACCAAACCAACTTGGTGAAGAATTCCTTCTTAGTTGAGAGGGAGTATTGATGACTCCAACCAAGACAAAATTCAGAGTACATTCGTGTAAGATTTGGCATGATGAAGAATGCCTCCATAGCTGAGAGGGAATGTTGATGATTGAAGCTATGTGAGACATTCTCCAGCTTACAAACCTATGATATGTGGATCATTGCAGCTATGTGAGTCTTTCTCCATCTTACAAACCTGAGAGAAATCCCCTAAGAAGGGTATGTGTTTCCTACCTGAGACAGAGCTAGAAAGTAGAGATGACCTCCTCCATTTAGAGAGTTGATAAGAACTCCATATTATTATCCAGTGGGAAAGGCGATCTATTGAGTTAGATGTGTTTGTGGCTAAGAACAAGGTGAACATGTGAAATCTCAAAGTGTTGGGTGCATCTTCATGTGAATAGAAATGAAGATGATGTATTAGCCTCCTCTGAGCAGCAGAGTTGACGAGAAACTCCAAATGATTCTCCTATGTGAGGCATTGGGAAAGACGTGCATGTGGACGAGTACAGGTGAACGTGTGAAGAACTGGTTCTTCTATGTAATGTAGTGAACCATAGATATGGAAATCCCTATCGATGTGCCCCTAGTGGATGAGCACTAGTGAGTGTATCAAATCCCTTGCTATATTGTTCAAGATTCAAACCTTCCTGTAACCCTAATTGTAATGTTAAGGGTACAGGTCGGCCCCACCTTGATGTGATTAGTAATAAATGTAAAATATAATTATTCTGGTTAATATTAATTATATTATAAGCTAGTGAGGTCGGCCCTATTTTTCCAATAAACACTTTTGTTGATAGGTTCAGTTTAGTATAAGTAAAGGTAGATTCCCCATTGTGAAATCACATCTTTCATGTAATTTTGGAAATTTCAGAAAGTACATCTACTTGGGAAAAGGTACGCACCTCTCTTGGGTGTTAGTCTTCTAAGGTTTGAGCACCCTCTTGTGTGCTAGGTATTATTGGTGTTAAATGTCTTTCTCTTGAGGAATATAGAAAAGGATTTGGTTGGGTCTTCTTCCCTTCTTGAGAAGGGTTTCCCAGGATACTTATTGTGTTCTTGTGAATGGTGTTTCTTCTTGTGATCTTGGTTGTTGCAAAATTATTTTTTATGGTTAAGACAATTGCTAAAATCGAATGAACTTCATGATTAACCTATCCTATTGAAAAATCAACACAATATTGGGGGGTATCTTGAATGTTTCCAACACTTCATCCACATTTCCACTCACCTTTGGGTGCAACATTTTTAGGGTAAGCTTTGCATTGTTCGACCTTACTCGGCACAAACATCCCAAACAATCCATATATTAGCTCTCATTCTCAAGGAATAAGAGCTTAACCTTCCTCTCAAGTAACAACTTCTCAACCTTCTCACACAATGGTTGGACCAACTCCCAGATTTTCATACTTGGCATATTCAAATATTTCATATTTAACCAAACTCAACAATGACCCCATTTTGCACAATGCAACTTGGCCCAAAATGCCCACCAAGCTACCTTCAGACATCCCTATGTTTGAGGGGAAACCAAGTGAGGATCCCACTAATCATATCATGAAATTTCGCCTATGGTTCTCTTATAATAGCATCATGGAATATTCTATTCATCTACATTTATTCCAAATACACCTCACCGATCCATATATAAAATAGTACGTGGATGAGAAATCGGGGTCCCATGCAACCTTCAAATAATTAACCAAAGCTTTCTTGTCATTCTTCAAGCTCCCTGTTCGCCATGATATTGGTTTAGATATTATCTTAGAGTTCAAACAAACCATTATTTTCCATATCACAGACCATATCCATGAATGGCATAGATGATGTAGCATGTCTAAGGTTGAAACCACCCCAAAACAAAGATTAGATTGGTTCCTCAAATCACTAGTCCCAATCATCGCAAAGGATATGGCCACCACATGATTCAGACCGAAGATGAAGCCATCACCAAGGCCCAACAATTTGATTTAATGTAATCTCAATCAGGATACCTTTATAGGGTGTTAATGGGTGCTCCTTTCCCCTTGCCATTTGATCAAGCAAGCTAGGACTATCATATATTGCATATGGGCTAATTGTTTCCATGACCCATTTTAACCCTTATGGTTAATTAGTACCCATTGTTGGTATTAATCAATATCCCAAACCTTATGGTTAATCAGTACCCATTGTTGGTATCAATTAATATCCCAACCCTTATGGAGGAACTCCATACTATGCTCCTTGTGTACCCCATACCACATTTGTAGTCCCTCCTACTCCCACACTTGAAGGACCCCTCCCTACACAACTGTTGAATATGTTTCAAACACCGATGGTAGGGACACCCCTGGCCCCGAAATATAATCCTAGTAATGGAGGAGGGAAATCAACCTCCTACAATAAATATGGACCTCCCCCATAGAGTAATCCATACAATTCATTTCCTGGCCCTCCTCAACCTATCACCCCAACCCCACAAGGAAAACAACAAGTTGGTGTCGATTTTGTTCAACTTTCTCCCATCCAAAAAGTTCAAGATTTTGAATGATTAAAAATTTAAAATTCCTCTACTCAGTCAAACAATGCCAAAAATAAAGGGAAGAACAAAAAAATTCCAACAAAGGACAAGGGGGAAACACCTAACAACAAAACCCTTAAGTAGGGGGTAATCAAAATTATGGTAACCAAAATTAGAATGGGAGTAACACCAATGGCCAAAAATATCAGTAGAAGAACAATAACCTTCAAAACAATTTCCCTTGTGCCTTATGTGGTAAATATGGGAACTATACTCACCACTTCCCCAAAATCGTTGATTACAAGTGAATGAAGGAAACCATGGGCACATAGAGACCCCCTACCCCATAGGGCCCTCTATGGCTTCCACAAACTTACCTACAACCTCAAACATCGACGATTCTACATAACAAAATCCCTCACTAAGGAGTGATAAATACTCAGCATGATTTCAACCCTACCCCACAACAAATGAGGTAGTATCCTAACCCAGGGAAAGCTCAACCTAGGAATCTTGCAAATTTTAGTATCCTCCTCACCACTAAAGAGGAACTCCTCCTATAAACATGTGACTACCAATATGGTATGCCTCTTGATTCCAATATGACCATGTCGTAAGCACCCCGATTACCAACAAGACAATGTTTGATTATCCCACATCCTAGCACAAAATCTACCCTCTAGTACCCCATGTACATATATGGTGGAATGTACACAACCCACATGCTAGGGAAGCCCACAATTATAGCCTTGTTGATGAATTGGCCCAATCTATTGAAATATTGTAACTTCGAAGAATATTCTAATTATATTTGAGTTATTATCTTATAGATCAAATCCCCTTTTGTGGATTGATCATGTCAGGTCTTGTATAATACCAAATCCCCTTTTTTGGATTGGTCAAACCATATTTATATGGTGGTATTTGTAAAGACAACCCCTAGGGTTTATAAAGTGGTTTTAACCACTCTTGGAAGAATTCATCCCTACTAAGTGAAGAGACATAACCATAACACATATTCACTAGTATTTATAAGTGAGGATGACGCCTCATTCGTTCACTCACTCACTCACACTTCTAGTGTGCCTATTTTGAAGGAAGTTGCAGTTGCAAGAAGAAGGAGAAGAGAGGTGAATGTTCAGTCCTAGATTATTCTTGGTGGTTTGGTCTTATTCTTGGAATTGAATTGGAAATCTATTATTTAGGAAGTTTTTGTTGGGTTTTCTCCCCCATGAGGGTTTCCCAGGATAAAATGTTGTTTACCTTGTGATTGTGTTTCTTTCATTGATCCTCTTTATGATGTTGTTTTGGAAATGCATTGAATGTTGTAGTAAATTGAAAATAACTTAATAACAACATTAAATTTAACATGGTTTCATAGTTTGACTGAATAGAGCACCTTTCACTAGGTATCTAAAAATGTAACTATTTTTATACAAGGAAATTAGGGCTTTTATTGGAAAGGAATTTCTGACTAAAAACCATATAGAAAAGTGCACCCTACCCTAGCGCATATTTTGGCAGCTTGAGCACACCTTTTCAATGGCCAAAATCTCTGGAAATTCAAACCCTAGTTTCACTGGTACCATAAAACCAGAACTAGTACCAGAAGTACCAATCCAGATTTTTGCAGTTCAAGTTTCAAGGGGTAAAACTTGGAATTTTTTAAAACAATCAGGTCCAACCAACTCGCCTCAGTCCAGCGCATCTCCTGGTAATTTGAGATTCATTTTCTAGCCATTTTCCTAAGTCCAGGTCAAGATGTCTGCAAGCACCAAGCTTGTTGACAAGTTAGAAGGTGTGGAAAGTTTTGTGCCTGGAAATACAAAATTGGACTCATTCTTGAAGAGAATGACCTTGCAAAATTCATAAATGAAAATGTATCGGAACCCGAAGAAGATGCATCCAAAGAGAAGTACAAGAGGGATATGATTAGGGCCAAAAGGATAATTGCAAATTTCATTAAAGGTCACTTGATCCCTCAAGTGTCTTCTAAGAATACTCCAAAAGAGATGTTTGATTCCCTAACTAGAATGTATGAAGGAAAGAATATCAACCGGAAGATGAACTTGAGAACCCAACTCAAGAATGCAAAGATGCAAAAAGGAGAAACAGTTCAAGACTATTTTTCTAGGGTTACTCATTTCAAATAAAATTTAGAATCAATTGGAGACAACATGGATGAATATGAACTCATCATGACAACTCTTAATGGTCTCACAAGACCTTGGGATGCCTTCATCTAAACCATTTGTGCAAGAAAAGAGAAACTCCAATTTGACATTCTATGGGAATAATGTGTTCAAGAAGAAGCAAGAGTAGCCAACCGAGAAGCCGTACTATTAAGGGATGAATATCAAGCCATAGATGCTCATGCTAAAGGAGGAAATAAAAGGTATCATTTCCAAAAGGAGACCCACCTTCACAAATAATCCCACCCTCCAAGGAGATTCCAGAAATATCATAAGGGTGAAAGAAAAAAAAAAAATTCTCCTCCTATCAATGCTCTCATTGTCATAAGATGGGACACATTGCTAAGAATTGTCCTACTAGAAGGGAACAATACAAGAAGAGAAATAACAAAATACATCATGCCCATGCAATTGAAGATGATGAGCCACCCAAGAAGGTAACTAAAGAAGAAATTGAATATTATGTTTTGTTTTCCACCCTCTCAGGATATGTGACACATGTTGCCGTCCTAATACACACTTGCTAACGTGAGCTAAGTCCAACTCACTTAGTGTGTCATCGGAGACACAATGTCTAGGTTCTTAGTCCACACTGTCACCTTGACTAGAACCTCTTCCTTCTAGGCTTACTCC
>JZKD02S1660881.1:127403-143800 GCA_000966675.3 Picea glauca | reverse complement strand
GCCCGAGTGAGTTTGACCAATGTCTGTTCCAGGTACAGTGAGACTTCCCTTCACTGTCACCTTGTGTAAGACCCTAAAGATTATGGCCACTAAGGTTACCAATTCGCAGTCAGCCTTTGGGCGGGAACAGTCGACAGTCCAATCCGAACGTACGGGCAGGGTATCGAGCCTGAAATCAACCAAAAGGCTTCCATGCAGTAATTGTGGATTTACCTTGAAGTGATCCCCATAATATGATCTGACCACCACAATCAGTTAAACCACGGAGGGATAATCTCCGTAACTCAGCCGAATGCGACCTCGTGCGTAACCCCTGTGTGAGAGGGGGATCCCAGGTAGACTTATACGATAATTGGATTTGACTCTCCCCGACTGAGGATGCTATTGTTTGTTTTGGAAACTTTGGAGAGTTATGCTCACAGACTAATCCAAAGTACTAAGTCTAGTCTACTGTTGGTGGAGGATCCTAGAAAAGAAAAGTTCTAGATAATTTTTAATTAGCGTTGGGGTACATGGAAGTGAAACAAATGGAATTATGACTCAATCCCAAAAATGCATCAAAGATGATAAGCATTCATTTCTTTTTGATGAACATCTATCTAAGGGAGAGAGAGAGAGTTCTTTTCACTAACAAGCACTAATAAAGAATGTCCTCAAACAATTTTTTTCTCAAATCAAATCCGATGTGGTGCTAAAACTTTGAGGTACCTTCTAATATGCAAAATCAATCATGAAGATACTTTTTATTGTTTGCATATGAATAATGATTAATTCAAAACAATGATCGTCTTGCTAATTGTCTTCTTGGATGAATGAAAATCAGATCAACACAAGCAAGAATCATACAAACAATACACCCTCTCATTGTAATCAAAACGAGAAGCGAAAGAAAAGAAATAATCAAAGAAAAACCAAGAACTTCACACCAAAATAAATGTCGAAGAACAATGATCTTAACCAAAATCAAAATGAAGAGACCTGTAGGCCTTTGATGACCCTCACCGGAGTTTTTCATTCAGTTAAAAAGAGAGAAAGACAATGCATGGGTTTCAAACTCCAAATGACAGAAAAACTAAACAACAATAGTGAAGAAGGCTACAAAATCCAAATAGCAAGATGTTCGTTCTTCAAAAAGATAGATGTCAAGGCTGGAAGGGAAGAAGCATTGACTCACAAGGTGACCCAGCAAGAGAAACACAGAGATAAAACTCTGAAAAAGGTAATTCTGGAAGGTTTCTTGGTCAAAGAGGGGCTGGCACTCTGTTGCCAAGGAAAAGGAGCGTTATAGCGCTCTGTGTAAGGAACTCAGGGAGAGCTGGCACTCTGTTAACACTGGGACAGGGGCGCTAGGGTCAAAAACTCCTAAAAGTGTCAAAAAATCCAAAATTGCAATTTCAGTCTCGACAATTAGGCTGAGTGTGATGGGGTAGGGAGTCAATCAGCTCCTGAAACCAATCAAAAGAGGAGTGAACCAGGTCTGAAACAATCAAGGGGTAAAACAAGGTAAATGAGGAGAAATCAAAACAAAAAGTTTCGATTTGAGGACTCCCTAGTGGAGTCGCCAGTTTCTGTTATAGGAAAATCTCCCTGCGGACAGGTAGATTGCCTCAAAGAGATAGACCTTAACTCTAAGACAGAAAATGATTAACGTGGATACTGACTTCCTTTCAGATCTACACAAACTAATACATGAGAAGGAAGGATGATGGAGGTACCTTTTAATCAACGTTTGTCCCTGCACGCTCCGAATCGAGTTCCGAACTCTCGCTCCTCGCTGAGTCCTGTAGACAAACAAAGTACGACCACTTCCTACTCTATTGATGTTAGCTTGAAAATAGATCTATCTATCAACGATAAGTTCATGTAAAATTAGACACAAACTAGAAAGAAACAGGCCAAGCGTGTCATATTAATGAGAATAACGACAATAGTACTTACAATCGTAGATGCGAATGCGATAGCTTCGTCAAGTCCCCTTCGTCTAACCCTTGCTCGACAGATCCATGACCTAGATAATAGCAGCTTCACTGATCACTCTTCTTCAACTGACTGTGTGTTTCCTATGAGATCATAGGTTTCATGCTAGCAATTCTTCCCCCCTTTTTCACCATCATAGAGCATGCTTATATAGGTTAAGAGGAGCTTAACTTCTTGAGTTATCTTTAAAAAAAGTTGAGGAATTCCCTCCTTGGATCAGGGATCTCCTGATGGAACCAAGAATTCGAATGAAACTGCCTTCTAAACTTGAAAGATCCTCCCCTTATTCTCCTCAACGAGCCAACTATTGCCTCAGATTAGGCAGCGCTCCTTCAAAAGGGGCATTAGGGTGCTATAACACTCCCTAGGAAGCTTGAGGGGGGCACCAGTGCTCCAAAGATGGATAACGCTCCTCTTGAGGGGCAGAGGAGAGTTATAATGCTCCCTAAGACCTTATAGGGGAGTGCCAATGCTCCTAAGGCTGATCTAGGGGAGCTCTCCTCTTCAAAACCTTTGTTTAAGAGCTCTTCTCAGGTGATAAAAGTTCCTTGACTCCAGTTAATCATTCTTCCTCCTCCAAACCAAGTGTCTGAGCTATTATAGACGTCTCTTTGGTGTCGTCATTGTGGCAGTATGCTCTATTTGATGTTTGCAACACTTACGACAGTCGATAGGATCATGCGACACTTACGACACTTATCAAAGTGAGCAATATTGAGGTGTAACAGCTACCACCAAAGTCTGACCAAGAAAACCAGAAGAACCAGAGGAAGGGGAACGCCTCTTTCACTCACAGATGTGGGTAAAGGGGGCTCCACTTAATTTCATTGTTGATAGCGACAGTCAGAAGAACCTGATTTCAAAAGAGGTCATCAAGCAATTGGACCTGCCAGTGAAACTACACCCACAACCCTACACCATCGGTTGGCTTCGCTAAGGAAGAGATCTCCGTGTCAGCCAACATTGTTGTCTTCCCTACGACATCAAGCCTTTCAAAGATGAGGTATTGTGTGATATTTCTTCCCTTGAAGTTTGTGATGTTCTTTTAGGACAACCATATTTTTGGAAGCGTCATGTTGTGTATGAGTCTAGACCTTGCAGTGTTATTATTACTTTGGGTAGACAATTGTACAGGATACCAGAGGTAGCACCACCTACCACTATTTCTTTAATCTCTGCTAAGCAATGCAGTAAGGTCATTTCACAAACCGAGAAGTTCATTTTCTTTATGATCCATGCTCATAGTAAGCAAAATGTCACTGCCACTTCTGTGGCCTATACCTAGAGCCTCTCTTTCAGTAGAAGCACGTGGATGGGATCGAGGAAGAATACAGAGACATCTTCTCCTCACCCATTGGGGTACCGATGCACTGCCAAGTCAAGCATCCAATTTATTTGACTCCCGATGCACCTCTACCTAATGGACCAGTCTAGCGTTGCTCGCTGATGGAAAATGAAAAAATCAGGCATCAGATCCAAGAGCTTCTTCAAAAGGGGCACATAAGAACCAACTCCTCCCCTTGCGGAAGCTCGATTGTACTGGTGCAGAAGAAGGACGGTACTTGGCGAGTTTGCATTGATTACATAGCCTTAAAAAAAATCACATTCAGGAATCGATACCCAATTCCCAAGATTTATGACCTTCTTGACCAAATCAAGGGGGAAAAGTTCTTCAACAATATTGACCTAAAGTCTGGCTACCACCAGATTCCCATCGAACCAACTGATGTATGGAAGACAACCTTCAAATATAAAGAAGGTCTCTTCGAATGGCTGGTCATGCCCTTTGGCTTAACCAATGCATCAACCACTTTCATGCGGTTGATGGATGATGTATTAAGACCCTTCACCAATTCTCTTATGGTGGTATATTTGGATGATATCCTCATCTTTAGCAGAACTTAGGAGGAGCACATGCGGCATATTCAACAGGTTTTGAGCACTCTACGACAACATAAGCTATATTCCAACTTGGAAAAATCCTCTTTTGGCATGAACAAGGTCCAATACTTGGGCTACATTGTTGATGAACATGGAGTACATGTTGATCCAACTAATATGCAAGTCATTCGTGAATGTCCAGCCCCGAACACACTAACCGAGCTTTGGAGATTCTTGGGAGTCACCAACTTCTACCGACGGTTCATGTTGGGATTCTCCCATATTGCATGGGCCCTTAGATAGGTGACCAAGGGCAATGGCAGGGAAAAGTTCATGTGGGGGAAGGAACAACAACAAGCATTCGATGATCTGAAGCATCACTTTTTCTCATCTCCAGTACTCTCCTTGCCCGATCTGCAACAATCGTTCTAGATTGAGACTGATGCATCTGACTATGATGTAAGCATAGTTCTCACTGAACATGGTCATCTGGTGGCATACCATAGTGAGACACTCTCAGGTAGTGTCTGAAAATACCCCACCTATGACATCGAAATGCATTCCATTGTACAAGCTTGTCGTCAATGGAAGCATTACAATCTGGGAAAGGAGATGATAATCCACACTGATCACAAGCCTCTGCAGTTCATACAAACACATGGGAAATTCCAGAACGACTGCCATCAAAAGTGGTCCACCTACCTGCAACAGTTCCATCTCAACATCAAGTATAAGACATGGATCTCAAATCATGTCGCTAACTTCCTCAGTCGACCTCCCATGGCTGCACTCACCATTGTGCTCCATTCCTGTGGACATGAGGCATCTGAGTGGCCCCAACTTTATCAACAAGCTTCGAACTTCATCGCCACCTATCAACTCTTGGGTATAGGCGCGACAGTCACCGATTTTCACATTCATGACAAACTATTATGCCATCTCTGTGTTCCTACAAGTGAACATGCAAAGATGATTTGGGAAGCCCACTATAGTGGGATGGTAGTACATTTTGGCATGGAGAAAACTGTGGCCGCTCTCTAGAAACGTTTTTATTGGCCAAAACTTCGACAAAACGTCAATAAGTATATAAAATCTTTCACTTCATGTGCCATTTCCAAGCCAACCATTCAAGAAGAAAGGCTTATACACCCCTCTTCCTACTCTCGAGAAGCCTTGGGATCTCAATGGATTACATGTCTAGCCTTTCGTCCACCAAGCAAGGCAATGATTGCGTATTTGTGGTCATTGATCGGTTTTTGAAGATGGCCATCCTCACAGCCTACAAGAAGAATATCACAATGACAAATACTGCTAAGATATTCTTCGAACGAGTGTGGGTCCATTTTGGGATACCACAGACCATCATCTCTGAACAGGAAAACAAGTTCCTCAACACATTTTGGTTGATTCTCTGGTCACTATTGGACATCAACCTCACTAAATCCACTGCTTTCCACCCCCAAACAAATGACCAAACAAAGGTCATCAATCAGATGATTGTTCACATCCCGCGCATGTAAAAATATAAGCATCCACGTACATGGGATGAGAGTCTCCCCTATGTTCAACAAAGTTACAACATGGCTCTCCATAGCTCCACTGACCATAACCCATTTCAAGTGGGGATAGGATTCCAACCCTTGGGTCCCATTGATTTTGCACTACCTCTTGCCACCACATAGACAGACTCTTCCCATGTTCAGTCTGAGACCAAAAAATCCAATAGATTCATTGAGCAGATTCATCACATCCGCCAACAGGTCTAGGATATTTTGCAAAAATCCAATGCTAAGTACAAGCAACTCCATGATCAGCACAGGGTACCGCACTAATTTAAGGTTGGAGACAAAGTCTGGTTATATTTGCAGAAGGAGCATCTCACAGGGTCCCATCAGAATCTCCTCCCACTTCACCATGGTCCTTACACTATCACCAAGGCTGTGGGTATCAATGCTTTTGAGCTCAACACTCCACCCTTCCTTGGCCTGCACCCCATGTTCGATGTAAACCTCCTTTGGCCATATTTTCCACCATTATTGGACACCTTCGAGATCGCAGAACAATTGACACCAACAGAGCTCAACCCCGACTGCATGGAATAAGCATCCACAGATCAGATAATGGAGACATAGGTCAAGGGCACTTGCCAACAGAGGATCCAACTTTATCGGGTTGTCAAGGTAGGGCAACTCCTACACCAAGGCAAGTGGCTCACCTGGGGCCAAATCCAACAGAAGTTTCTTCACTTGATGGGGATGCTCAACGCAATGGATACCATTGCTTCCTAAGGGAGGAGGATTGATCCAAGTGGATATTGGTGGCCACCCACCTATTCCAACTGGCTCCTCTTGTCCATTTTTAGTTCAACACGTTCTTTTGTACTTGTTTGTAATTATGGTTTCTACACTTCTAGGGTTGTCTTAGGCCCTACACATCTTCTAGGTGGATACTGGTGGCCTCTCACCTAATCCAACTGGCTTATTTTGTATGTTTTCATGTCACCACATGTTGTTGTACTTCTAGGGCTATTTTGGATCCCTAAACAATGTTTTTTTGGCTCTCCACAATTAAACTATAAACAAAGTTAGAGTTTGATGACATAATGTGTATTTCTATGAAATACATTTCCAACGGGCTATCACGTGCCTAAAACAGAGGTCGTATGCAAAAGTTACAACACCGGGAAGTTGAGGTACCAACTTACCCATAGGGGCCCACATGACTTTTGGCGTTTCACCTCCTAGGGTTAGGTTTTTGGATTTCTAGGGTTTTGGCTTTCATGAGTAATATAAAAAAGGTCCCTGGAGCCTCATTGTAATCATTCTTCTCAGACGGATGCGCGTAGCAACCACATCTTTTCTTAGAGATAACTAGCACCATTCAAGCAAGTGTTTCAGTTATGTAGTTCTACAGTTTCAGCCTATTTCATTTATTCAATAGAAGATATTGTTCACTGGATATCTGTGTTGTTCTTCATATCTCCGTGTTTATTATATTCAGTCTGTTAATTAGTTCGTTCCGCTCTTAAATATGGATCAAGCCCGTCTTTTTATCATCCAATTGATTTCTTCTACAAATAGGTGAAACACATACCCACTTGAAGATCTTATGTGATCCATATCTCCATCCCAGTCTGCATCAACAAACCCATGTATTTCCAACACTCTATCCAATCCTAGTTTTCCTTGGTAGCACAATCCATAGCTATAAGTGCCACACAAATACTTGAAAACCCTCTTTACTGTTGTCCAATGCTCCTTCCTTGGTTTTTACATATAACTTCTCAAAACTCCCATTTCATGTGCAATGTGTAGTCTAGTACAGATTATTGCATACATAAAACTGCCAACTGCACTAGCATATGGAACATGGGACATGTCATCTTCCTCTTCTTGTGTCTTGGGACACTGATTTGTAGATAAATTTACACCTACATTAATAAGAACCTTTACTGGTTTACTTTCTTGCGTATTAAACCTCTGCAATGTCGTATGAACATATTTTCTCTGATTCAACCATAGTTTCTTGTTTGCATGATCTCTTTTAATCTCCATTCCCAAAGTGAAGTTAGCAACACCAAGATCATTCATGTTAAATTTTTAGGATAAATGTGATTTTACCTCCTTGATAACAACCATGTTATTTCCTACCAACAACATGTCATTCACATATAACACTACATAAATGGAGTGATTACCAACCTACTTGGAATATACACAGTGATCAACCCTGCTTCTCACAAATCTCAGTCCAAGGATGCATGTGTCAAACTTTTGGTACCACATCCTAGGTGATTGATTCAAACCATATAATGACTTCTTTAGCTTATAGACTAGCTCTTTCTTTCCCTTCATGCAAAGCCTTCTGGCTGCTTCATGTAGATTTCTTCTCCCAGATCCCCATGTAGGAATGTTTTCTTCACATCCATCTTTTCTAATTCAAAATCAAAAGCAACAACAACAAATAAAAAAAGTCTAATAGAATTTAATTTGGAAACAAGATAAAAAATCTCACCAAAGTCAATTCCCTCTACTTGGGAATAACCTTTTGCTACTAATCGAGCTTTGTATTGTTGGATCATGTTGTCATTGATGTCAAAGGAACAATGTCTTCTCATAGTATATTGATGAAGTATGTATTGTCATTGTTTTAAATGAATGGATGTCAAGTGAAGTCATTGATAAATGAAGTCATGCATAGATGAAGCTGGATCAATGTGTTGTCATTTATATATGATGCATAAATGATGTCATGCATAGATGAAGATGGATCAATGTGTTGTCATTGATATATGATGCATAGATGGATGGATTCATTAATGTATTGATTGTTGGATCATGTGGTCATGCATAGAATCAATGACAAAGGGACAATGTCATAGTGATGTATTGTCATGGGTTATTCCAGTTGGATTGATGTAAAGATGACTCATTATTTTCTTGTCATGGTTGATAGGAAGTACAAATGGATGAAATCCAAAGTGGTCCCCTTATGGTGAAATCCCTCATGGGAAGACGCTTTGCAGTTGAGTCATCCTAGAAGTATGGTTAGAGAACCCATGCTTAATTGTGGAATAATGAGATAAATATCAATGAATTTGTCAATGAAAATGTCCTATATGGATAGTGTTTGTCATGCCATTTCCGGTGGTATGTGGAACATCACATAACTCCTCATGGTTAGAGAGTTATGGCCTTGTGAAGTTGGAGGACCCTCAAGTGTTGGCTAGAAGCCCCAAAAGGTCAAAGAAGTCAAAGTCTTTACAAAGAAGAAATTATTTAAATAATAAAGAGAAGTGATGAAGTCAAAGAGGATTATTTGAATAATAAAGTTAATGGAGAACTTTCTAATTATAGAAAGTGGTTATAAGTGGATTGACCCTAAAAATTGTTAAGTTTCTTGCTTAAGCTCTTATTATTAATCCCGAGTTCAATAGTAATTATTATAGTTATAACAAAAACATAATAAGGATCTTACTAAAAGAAACAAGATCACATAGTACACAAGCATTTATCCTAGGAAACCTTCAAGGGGAACAAATCCCAACCAAAACTTCTTTAATATAGATTCAATAACCAAGTACAGTACCAGAATAACTCTCTCTCTACGAGAGACAAACTACCATGATGCTAGACTGGAAAATGATCAAATAACCATAGCCAATCCAATGCCAATACAATAAACCGAACAATAGAGAATATCCTCTCCCAAGCAATGTGACTCTCTCTCTTCCTTCTTCCGACAACTGGTAACTGCAGCTTCCTTCAATACTTGTGCACTAGATGAGTGAGCTGAGTGAGTGAACAAATGAGGCATTGACTTNGAACCTTTACTGGTTTACTTTCTTGCGTATTAAACCTCTGCAATGTCGTATGAACATATTTTCTCTGATTCAACCATAGTTTCTTGTTTGCATGATCTCTTTTAATCTCCATTCCCAAAGTGAAGTTAGCAACACCAAGATCATTCATGTTAAATTTTTAGGATAAATGTGATTTTACCTCCTTGATAACAACCATGTTATTTCCTACCAACAACATGTCATTCACATATAACACTACATAAATGGAGTGATTACCAACCTACTTGGAATATACACAGTGATCAACCCTGCTTCTCACAAATCTCAGTCCAAGGATGCATGTGTCAAACTTTTGGTACCACATCCTAGGTGATTGATTCAAACCATATAATGACTTCTTTAGCTTATAGACTAGCTCTTTCTTTCCCTTCATGCAAAGCCTTCTGGCTGCTTCATGTAGATTTCTTCTCCCAGATCCCCATGTAGGAATGTTTTCTTCACATCCATCTTTTCTAATTCAAAATCAAAAGCAACAACAACAAATAAAAAAAGTCTAATAGAATTTAATTTGGAAACAAGATAAAAAATCTCACCAAAGTCAATTCCCTCTACTTGGGAATAACCTTTTGCTACTAATCGAGCTTTGTATTGTTGGATCATGTTGTCATTGATGTCAAAGGAACAATGTCTTCTCATAGTATATTGATGAAGTATGTATTGTCATTGTTTTAAATGAATGGATGTCAAGTGAAGTCATTGATAAATGAAGTCATGCATAGATGAAGCTGGATCAATGTGTTGTCATTTATATATGATGCATAAATGATGTCATGCATAGATGAAGATGGATCAATGTGTTGTCATTGATATATGATGCATAGATGTATGGATTCATTAATGTATTGATTGTTGGATCATGTGGTCATGCATAGAATCGATGACAAAGGGACAATGTCATAGTGATGTATTGTCATGGGTTATTCCAGTTGGATTGATGTAAAGATGACTCATTATTGTCTTGTCATGGTTGATAGGAAGTACAAATGGATGAACTCCAAAGTGGTCCCCTTATGGTGAAATCCCTCATGGGAAGACGCTTCGCGGTTGAGTCATCCTAGAAGTATGGTTAGAGAACCCATGCTTAATTGTGGAATAATGCGATAAATATCAATGAGGTTGTCAATGAAAATGTCCTATATGGATAGTGTTTGTCATGCCATTTCCAGTGGTATGTGGAACATCACATAACTCCTCACGGTTAGAGAGTTATGGCCTTGTGAAGTTGGAGGACCCTCATGTGTTGGCTAGAAGCCCCAAAAGGTCAAAGAAGTCAAAGTGTTTACAAAGAAGAAATTATTTAAATAATAAAGAGAAGTGATGAAGTCAAAGAGGATTATTTGAATAATAAAGTTAATGGAGAACTTTCTAATTATAGAAAGTGGTTATTAGTGGATTAACCCTAAAAATTGTTAAGTTTCTTGCTTAAGCTCTTATTATTAATCCCGAGTTCAATAGTAATTATTACAGTTATAACAAAAACATAATAAGGATCTTACTAAAAGAAACAAGATCACATAGTACACAAGCATTTATCCTAGGAAACCTTCAAGGGGAAGAAATCCCAGCCAAAACTTCTTTAATATAGATTCAATAACCAAGTACAGTACCAGAATAACTCTCTCTTTACGAGAGACAAACTACCATGATGCTAGACTAGAAAATGATCAAAGAACCATAGCCAATCCAATGCCAATACAATAAACCAAACACTAGAGAATATCCTCTCCCAAGCAATGTGATTCTCTCTCTTCCTTCTTCCGACAACTGGTAACTGCAACTTCCTTCAATACTTGTGCACTAGATGAGTGAGCTGAGTGAGTGAACAAATGAGGCATTGACTTCCTTTATTTATACAAACTAAAAGCGTTGAAAGGAGGTGTCTCTTCAATGGCAGGGCTGACTTCTATTTTTGGGTAGTTAGAACCACTTTAATTTTCCTGGGGGGCGACTTCTTAATTTGCATATTACATTTAGGATTTGACCAATCCACAAAAGGGGATAAAAATATTCTTTGCAGTTACACAATATTTCAACACTCCCTCTTAACAAGAAGGACATTCTTTATCTTTTGATAGGTCACTGGATGTCATCATCAACTAAACAATATCATCTAGGCAATATCATCAACTGGATAATCATCATCAACTGGACAACAACATCAATTGGATAACATCATCAACTGGGTAACAACATCCACTAGATAACATCATCAATTGGGCAACATCATCAACTGGATAACATCATCAACTAGGTAACATCATCAACTGGATAACATCATCAACTGGCTAGCACCATCAACTGGATAATAGGTGGCATCAATATAATCCACTTGGTCATCTGGCATCATGATCACTGACTAGTTCTCCATGAATCCATATTAAAGAAGTTTTGTTCTCTTTATCTTCATGCAAAAGATATTATTTCTTTCTTTCATCTTCACATAGAAGATATCTTATCTTCACACAAAAGATGTCTTATCTTCACACATAAGATATTCTATGAGTTTCCATGCCTTTTATGTTCTCACTTCTCTTGTAGTCATCTATCTCACCCATCCACTGGGGGGGACTACTACCATAGCTTCACTCCTAGTCATCCCACATGAACTAGAGAAGCTAAGATGCTAGCCTGGGCAAGACTAGACTCACTTTCCATGATCCATGCAGGATCATGACACAAATCTCAAGAGACAACTAACCATTCCACATGGTCAAGGTTTGTGTTCCAGGCTACTCAATCCTTGGGTGGTCACACCCCTCTCTATGAGGGTATTCTAGCATGTCCCTGGAGTATCCAAAACTCAACACTTGGACAGAGGCTAACCTTGGAAAATTTTGTTAATGTTTATGCCATTATTATAGTTCTTTGCATTTCATTAGATAAGAGCATAATAAGAACAAGATCACTGAGAAATACACATTCACAAGAGACACAACATTTATCCTNCCAAGCAATGTGACTCTCTCTCTTCCTTCTTCCGACAACTGGTAACTGCAGCTTCCTTCAATACTTGTGCACTAGATGAGTGAGCTGAGTGAGTGAACAAATGAGGCATTGACTTATTTTATTTATAAAAACTAAAAAGCGTTGAAAGGAGGTTGCTCTTCAATGGCAGTGCTGACTTCTATTTTTGGGTAGTTATAACCACTTTAATTTTCCTAGGGGGCGACTTCTTAATTTTCATATTACATTTAGGATTTGACCAATCTGCAAAAGGGGATAAGAATATTCTTTGAAGTTACACAATATTTCAACATTCCCTCTTAACAAGAAGGATATTCTTTATCTTTTGATAGGTCACTGGATGTCATCATCAACTGAACAATATCATCTAGGTAATATCATCAACTGGATAATCATCATCAACTGGACAACAACATCAATTGGATAACATCATCAATTGGGTAACAACATCCACTGGATAACATCATCAATTGGGAAACATCATCAAGTGGATAACATCATCAACTGGGTAACATCATCAACTGGATAACAGGTGGCATCAATATAATCCACTTGGTCATCTGGCATCACGATCACTGACCAGTTCTCCATGAATCCATATTAAAGAAGTTTTGTTCTCTTTATCTTCATGCAAAAGATACTATTTCTTTCTTTCATCTTCACACAGAAGATATCTTATCTTCATACAAAATATGTCTTATCTTCACACATAAGATATTCTATGAGTTTTGCCATGCCTTTTATGTTCTCACTTCTCTTGTAGTCATCTATCTCACCCATCCACTGGGGAGAACTACTACCATAGCTTCACTCCTAGTCATCCCACATGAACTAGAGAAGCTAAGATGCTAGCCTGGGCAAGACTAGACTCACTTTCCATGATCCACACAATATCATGACACAAACCTCAAGAGACAACTAACCATTCCACATGGTCAAGGTTTGTGTTCCAGGCTACTCAATCCTTTGGTGGTCACACCCCTCTCTATGAGGGTATTCTAGCATGTCCCTGGAGTATCCAAAACTCAACACTTGGACAGAGGCCAACCTTGGCAAATTTCTCATTTCCCTTCTCTACGAAGGTCTCTTCTCTTTTCCTTATCTATGAAGGTCTACCTATGGGATCTGAAAAAAATATCTCGTGGTCCAAAATCTTTCCATGATATGATACCATGCTACCCATCTATTGGGAATCATCCATCTACTGGATAACTTTAATCTTGATCAAAATATCTCATTACTCATCCACTGAGTAAATTGTTCCATGGAACACTGCTTTCCTAACTGCACCAAATCACGATCCTCCATTTTGAACTCGGAGACATAGCTCCCTCTTGCACCAAAATAAGAGCTTCTTTAACTATGTAACATCTCATAATCATCATCCTTGAAGTTCTCTTTTGTAATATCTTGGGTGCCTTCTTGAGTTCGAACATTTCTTTCTTTCTGACTTCATACTAGATCAACCTGCTCCCTCTGCATCTATAAGAACGGTACTAGAGCAACCTGCGGTTACCTTCATCTCATCAACTATATCTGAGTATCCATCTTTCTCTTCATCTTGAACATTTCTGTTTTGCATCTTTAGGAGCCTCCTGCTCCTATATGAATACTGGATACTGTCTGGTTCTTACTGATTGTCACCATATCATAAGTCCTTCTCATGCTGTCTAACTTCTGCAAGTCAAGGCATAAGTTCTTTCTTTCGAGACCTGTAAACTTACTTACAATATGCTTTATGAGATATCTCACTTAGCCAATTAGTCAGTAACAATAAGCAGTGATCAAATAAAACTATATCATGATTAAGACTTTTGAACTCTTTTTAACTCTAGCTATGAAATTACCAAATTTTCCCTTACTATCATAGTTAAACACATAGCTTTGTCACTCTCATGAGTGATCATACTTGAAATAAATATTTTATCTCTTTCTTTATCCTCTTCTTTGATACTTCATAAATCTGCATAGACACTGAAATAAAACGAGGTTAATTAACATTCTCAAAAAAATCTAACTTGTAATGATAAACTATTAAAGTAAACAAGATACTAAAAATAAACATGAATACTTATCTTTTGTTTTTGTGTGGGGAGGCTCCACAGACTCCACCATTTTCTATCTTTGTCCAAATCAACTACCTTCAGCTTAAAGTACATAATCTTCAATTTCTACTAAAGATTTCTTTGAGGGAGGAGATTCCTCTTCCTCTGCCACATGTGCTTGATTCTTTCTTTTCCCTTTTCCTTGAGGACAATCATAGGAAAAGTGTCCCAAATTTTGACAGTTGTAGCATATGATATTTGAAACATCTTTCTTCTTATCTGGAACTCTTACGGAGTTAACTTCTTTATTGTTCTTCTTGAAGGAACTTCTTCTGTTCTTTTGAATTGTAAGAGCTTTCTCTTCGTCAACAATTAATTTCTTCTATGTGTTTGCAAGTCTAGATTCTTCGTGTGTGAAATATACCCATAACTTATCAAACTTGGGTAACTTGCTTCTTGCACACACTCCTTGTAAAAAAGGAATCCAAAATGTTGGAAACCCATTTAGGGTTGTGGTTACAATCTCTTTGTCACTAATGACATCTCCAATAGCTGCAAGGTGATCTCTAATATGAGAAACTCTCATAAGATAGGATGAGACAGATTCTGAGTTTTCCATCTTCATATTACGAAGTTGATTTCTTAAGGCAAGATTCCTTTCATACCATTGTTATAACCAATAAAGATACACTTTTCAACTTTATTATCCAACTTACTCCTATTTTCCTTTGGAACATGTACATAAGCATCACAACCAAACACTCTGAGATGTTCAAGAGAGGGTTTCTTACCAGTCCATTCTTCATGCGGATTTTTGTCCACCAACAATGATGAGGGTGATTTGTTTACCAGGTAACATGTAGTACCCACTGCATCTACCCAGAATTATTGTCCTAACATGACACCACTGAGCATGCTCCTTGATTTTTCCATCAACGTCTTGGTCATCTTTTCCGCAACACCATTCTATTGAGGTGTGTATGGAGTAGTCTCTTGCCTTTCTATACTACACTTATTACAAAAATCTTCAAATTCATTCCCACATAATTCTCTACCATTATTTGTCCTCAACACCTTTATTTTCTTCTCGGTCTGATTTTCTACTAGAGCCTTAAATTCTTTAAATTGATCAAATACCTCATATTTCTTCCTAATAAAATAAATCCATGTTTTCCTTGAGAAATCATCTATGAATGAAACATAATACATAAATTTACCTAGTGATGGAACATGCACAGGTCCAATCACATCACTGTGTATCAACTCTAAGATCCCTTTTGCTCTCGTAGCACCAGATGGGAATCTTACTCGATTATGTTTACCATATATGCAATGTTCACAGAAACCAAAATCCAGGGTGCAATTAAACATACCTTCAACCATACCTTTACCATGTAGTGTTTGAAGGCCCTTTTCTCCAATATGTCATAGTCTTTGATGTGATAGCATGGTATTCTTTCCAGGGACAATATGGATCTTTTCTTCTTTATTTTTGTGCTCAGGGACAACATAAATGTTACACCCACCAGTATAAGTGCTTCCCAACAATTTGTACAGAGTTCCACATCAAACTCCCCTCATCAACACCATTGCTCCTTTGACCATCTTACAAGTGCCCTTCCCCAATAAAGTATCCACACCTACACCATCCAACTTACTTTTAGATATTAGGCTCCTAGCTAGATCTAGAATGTCCAGAACTCCAGGGAAAGTTCTAATCCTTCCATCTTTTAGCAACAACTTAACCTTTCCATGTTCCATGATTTTGGTTGTTGAGCCATAGCCTAGGAATACATCACCACCATCATACTTTTCATATTCATTGAACCACTCCCCGTGAGGAATCTTATAAAATGATGCACCCGATTCGATCAACCATACATCACGACCAACATGTTTACATGTAGATGCCATGTAAACTTCACTTCCTTCTTCTATGGAGGTTTTCGCCTCTCTAGAAGAGGAATCATCACATCCCTTTTCTTTATAAACTTTCTTAGACCTACAATATTTCTTATAATGTCCAACTTTACCACATTTCCAACATTTCCTCAAAGATTTTCCTGGGGATTTAGACCTACCTTTAGATTTAAATCTCCCCCCAAAGACTTATTTGTATCCCTATCTTTGGGAAGACCTCTTACAAATAAATCATTTGTGCTATGACT
>JZKD02S1660881.1:67752-78779 GCA_000966675.3 Picea glauca | reverse complement strand
AGGTCAATTAGTTAGATATTTACTGTTTATGTTAAGTAGTTCAATATAAATGTTAGCTTAGTTAGATTTAGATTACATTGTTTAATTTCAGTAATATAGATTAGGTTGTTTAATTTCAGTTAGTTTTTCTTTCTTATTCATAAATCATAAAATAAAAAAAGAGACCCTTGGCTGTCTCAGGGCAGTGAACACATTAGTTTCACAGGTTTTCATCAAATCTGTAATTTGTCCATCTTGTACATTTGTGAATAAGGAATATCATAGCTGATAATTAGATAGTTGATTTGAGTTATTATAATCATAGTTAGTATTTTTAGTTAGTAATTTATAGTTAGATTAGTGTAGTTAGTTTAGTTTGCTTTATTAGTTTCTAGTTTCCCTTATTAGTTTAGTTCTTTGTCTTTGTTTTATTAGTTTCTAGTTTCCCTTTAGATTTCTTAGCTCAAATCATTTCTCTTTGGTTTCCATACGAGACCTTAGGGCGGCCAACGGAGCCGTTAAACTCGTTAGGGTGGTCCATTCCAAACAACTTGGGTTATTAGACAACCCCGGACCGGTTCCACTCTCCCAGTTGACGGATGGCCAATTTCGCCCGTCAACAGGTTCCTAATGCCTTACCTCCCTCCAAGGGTGAGCATGATCATATCATCCCTCTCCTCTCGAGTAGTTAACCCTCCAATTTACACCCCTACATATATCCTTTTGCTTAGAAAAATGAAATAGAAAAGCTTGTACAAGAATTACTAGAGGTAGGGGTAATTCACTCGAATACCAACCCATATTCTTACCTAGTAGTGATGGTCTTAAAGAAAGAAGGTACTTGGCACATGTGCCCTGATTTTTGTGCCCTAAATAAGCTGACCATCAAAGATAAGTTTCCCATTCTGGTCATTGATGATCTGTTGGAAGAACTCCAAGGTGCTTGTGTATTCACCAAATTGGACCTCCACTTAGGCTATCACTAGGTCAGGATGAAGAGGTAGATATTTCGAAGACAACTTTCCAAACTCATGAAGGACATTATGAATTCTTGGTCATGCCTTTTGGCCTTTGCAATGCTCCATCCACCTTCCAAAGTCTCATGAATAAAATATTGAAACCCTACCTTCATAATTTTGTCCTGGTTTTCTTTGATGACATCCTCATTTACAACCACACTTGGGATAGCCACCTTCTTCATGTGGAAAAGATCCTTCAATTGCTGTAGGACCACCAATTGTTTGTCAAAAAGACCAAATGTTCCTTTGGATCCAGTGAAGTAGAATACTTGGGACACATTGTAAGTTGCAAAGGGGTAAAAGTAGATCCCAAAAAGATACAAGCTATGCAAGAGTTGCCACAACCCACAACCTTAAAGAACCTCAGGGGTTTTCTAGGTCTCACAAGATATTATAGGAAAATTTTCCACCATTATGGAAGAATTGCTAAGCCCTCGACTGACCGTCTTAAGAATAATGCATTTCATTGGACTCCTGCTTTGAAGCAAGCCTTCATAGAGTTAAAGAGAACCATGTGCACTAATCCTGTCCTAACAGTGCCTGACTTCAACAAAACCTTTGTGGTGGAATCATATGCTTTTGGCACTAGTATAGGAGTTGTACTCACACAAGATGGTTGACCTTTGGCCTTGACTAGCCAAGTGTTGAGTGGCCACAATTTGGGTAGATCCACATATGAAAAATAAATGATGGTCATTCTCCATGCGGTGTACACCCAATGACCATATCTTTTAGGATGTCATTTTCAGATCAAAACAAATCACCATACTTTGAAATATTTTCTAGAGAAATTATTATGCTCCCCAGAACAAAACAAGTGATTGACTAAAATGTTGGGTTATGATTATGAAATCATATATATAAAGGACAAAAACAATATATTAGCAGATTCATTGTCACGAAAAAATGAGGAGGATGGTTCCCTCTTTCACTTATCCTTACCGATCCTTGATTGGATTGAAGAAGTGCACGACGAGTGGCTAACACACCCGACTATCACCAAGGTAATTCAACGCATTCAAGAGGACCCTAATCCCCCCATTAATGGATACACTTGGAAAGACAATATTATCAGATATAAAGATCATTTGGTTCTATCACCATCTTCAACACTCAAATAGAGGCTCTTAAATGAGTTACACTCCTCAGCTATTGCGGGTCACTCGAGCTTCCAAAAGGCCTATGCTCATGCCCATCATTCATTTTTCTAGGCAGACATGAAGAAGGATATCCTTCACTTTGTCACCAAATGTGAGGTGTGCCAATGTAATAAGGGTGAAACTATCAAGTCTCCAGGAGCCCTACGACCCCTAGACATTCCAACTTCTATGTGGACATACATCTCCATGGAGTTTATAGTGGGCCTCCCTAAATATGGGAACAAGTCTGTCATCATGGTTGTGGTTGATCACCTCTCTAAGTATGCTCTTTTTTGTGCCTTACCCCACCCTTTCACACTGACACTCGTAGCACAAGTATTCCTTGATCATATTTTCAAATTACACGACATGCCCACCTCTATTGTATCTAATCATGACCCAACTTTCACCAATAGATTTTGGCAAGAGCTCTTTATATTGTAGGGCACACAACTGAACATGAGCATGACCTATCATCCCCAGTCTGATGGCCAAACATAAGTAGTCAATAAATGTTTGGAGACTTACTTGTGATGTTTTGCTTTGGATAAACAACACTAGTGGGTGTAATGGTTCCCTTTGGCAGAATGGTGGTACAACGCTTCCTATCATACAACCACTAAAATGACCCCATATGAAGCAGTGTATGGCCAAGCCCAGCTATAGTCATTGCTTATCTTTCAGGAACATCCAAGGTCCAATCTATTCATACAATGTTGAAAGCTAGAATAACCACCCTTGTATCTTTGAAGGATAACTTCAACATGGCCGAAAATCGCATGAAGCAACATGCATATGAACATTGTTTCAAAAGAGTTTTCCAAGAAGGTGATCAGGTGTTTCTCCGACTTCAACTTTACAAACAAACATCTATCAAAACACAGAGACATCACAAGTTGGCACCAAAGTTTTATGGGCCCTACCAGATCCTCTGATCGAGGTGGATATTGGTGGCCACCCACCTTTTCCATCTAGCTCAAAAAAAAATTCTAACAATTTACTATTTTAGCATTTTTTAACTTCTGGGTCAAGTTTGAGGGCATAAATTGTGTTTTTTCATGATTAGGAACCTCAATAATATCCATGGGCTTTGTTTTATCCCCTTAAATGAATATCCTCATCAATACCTTTCCAACGAGCTGTTGTGCGCCCTAAATAGAGATCATATACAAAAGTTTTGACCCCAGGAAGTTATTTTACTAACTTACCCCAACGAGGTCCACATGACTTTTGGTGCTTCATCTCCTAGGGTTAGGTTTTTGGATGTATAGGGTTTTTGCATTCATATTTATTGTAAAAATGCCTTCAGAGCCTCATTGTACTCATATTATTGCGAATGAGCGTAGATGTCACATCTCTTCTCAAGATAAGCTGCCACCATTCTAGAAAGCTTGTTTTTAGTCTACATTTTATAGTTTTCAACATATTTATTATTTAATAGAAGTCAAGTTTTACTGTATCTATGTTATGGTTCACTATGTCTCTGTGTTAACATTATAAATCCATGGTTTCATTTCGTTCCATTCATAAATATGGATCAGTGGTATCAGAGCGGTTTGCTCCTTGTTGTTTTTTAGTGCATGTCCCCGATGCGGTCAGGGTATAGAGAGTTGGGTCTTGAGCTTGTTTCTCTCGAGAACAATTTCTTTTTCACGCCCAAGAAACCTCCCATAGTGGGTGAAAATAAATACAAGGGACATGACATCCTTTCAAAATGTTTCTTGAGGAAGCCCTTGAGTGATAGAGGAACGAGATCATGGACAACTTCACACAAATCCTTCGAGGACTGTTGACAAGCGACGCATCCACCTCAAGCGGAAGCCCCACCCCCTTCAAGGTACATATCAATTTTGATATTCCTATATTTGAAGGTCAAAAAGATACAAATGCTGTAGATAAATGGTTAAACCTTCTATAAGGCTATTTTTCTGTCCAGAACTTTTTCGGTAGAGAAAATATTATATTTGCGCTCCTTAAGATCATCCCCCATGTCAAATATTGGTGGGAGACTTTTTTTGAGCAAAATGAAACAAAAGGATCCAAATTATTTTTAGTTGCACCCACTTGGGATTCCTTCAGGGATGCTATTAAGGAAAAATACTACCCCATTGGAAGTTATGAAAACTTGTATACAAGATGGACCACACTGTGGCAGGAAAGAGACCAAATAGTCCCAGAGTTCACCAATGTCTTCCATACCTTGCACACCAAGTTGGGTATCAAATATTTTGAACGACATCTGGTGCTCAAGAACCGTGGAGGTATGTATAGATACATCCAGACATAAACATATTTTTTGGACATCTTATCCTTGGGCGTGGCCTATCGATATGCCATAAAAAATGAGCAGAAGCTTAAACAAAAGACGCGACAGTTTGGGTCTGGGAACCCCTCACAACAAAAGTAGGGAAAGGGTATCCCTAACCCGAAGAACAAAGGACAGATCAAATATGGGAAACCTCATGCCAACCAGTCCAAGCCAGAAGAAAATAAGTATAATGGGAAGACGAAGAAAGATATTGGGAAGTGGTGCGACTTCCATAAGAGCCCCCGGCATGACACTGCTGATTTTCTCTCAAAGCAGTCATTAGTGGATGAAGTAAAATCATTTGAATCAGATGCAGGTTCTGAATCTGAGTCAGAACTAGAGAAGGGGAGATAGATCATTGACATAGAACCCAATGCCACCATTGATGCCAACAAGATCTATCCCGGTGAACTTGATGAGCCAGAGGAAGGCAAGTGCCTATTTCATTCACAGATGTGGGTGAAAGACACTCCATTGAGCTTCATCATTGATAGAGGTAGCCATAAGAACTTCATATCAGTAGAGGTCATCAAGTGGCTAGCCCCATTGACAACGCTGCACCCACAACCCTAAATCATCAGATGGCTCTGTCAAGGAAGCTGTAACGTCCTCGACCATCAACCCCACGACCAGACAACGCTACTATGCGGAACATTCTCATAAATTTATATATAACATGCATATTAAATCTAATTAACAGATTTATGGAAATTTAACCAACAATACAGAGTAATCATGGTATTACTATTAACATACATAATTAAACATAATTAACATCAAATATCATTGCAATAGAATACATGATAATATTACAATCATCACATACATGCATTTTAATTAAGTACATAATTAAAACACATAATCATACTTATATTTGAAACTGTAATAAACAAACAACTGTGTGCAGACCTTCCATGAACCTCACCACACTGCTCTTCACGCTCAATAGTGGGTCACCCTTGAGCTAGGACCAAGCTCCACCTAGGGCAAGGAAATCCTAGACTAGGCTGAGGTTACAGGAAAACTTCATAGAGCAACTAGAAGGATTCTCTCCAGGAGCCTTCTTATGCCCACTACTCATGGAATCTCATTCCCCACATGCATGTTCCACCTGGGAGTATACACCTTCACAAGAATAGTCCATCGGTGCTTCACCTCCCTCTCTGGGTCTTGACAAAAGGCCAGATCAGGAATTCTCAGAGCTCCGTAGCTGGTGTTGGACTCTCTCTGGGAGAAAATCACTTCCCAACAGACTCTCTCACCTAGAGAGAGATGCTCACAGACCTAACAACCTGCCTCTTCAACCATGGGCCTGAAAACTCGGTTCTTCAACCAGTTTCGACCCAATTCCAACATAGTGAGGATAGCAACAACATCAACTGTTAACACCACTCGGGAAACAAAAGGCAGCAACCCAAAGATAGTTTGGGTACAGACTCGACTTTGAAAGAGTGGATAGGCTCGGCTCACAGGATACACAGGTGACACGGCTCAATCCACAGGTTTGTGACATGGCTCAATCAACGCAGAGGTCAAACATAGACTCAAGTGGTTCAGATGGCAGAAAACGACAACAACCCACTAAGACAATGCACGGTTCAGGTAACACCGGTTTCAGAGCTGCGTGACTAGGAATCAATGTAGAGATCAGACGCATAGAAAGACGGTTCAAACAGACAGACACAAGAATGGAGAACCAACCCCTAACTTGGTTGAAGTTTCAGTTTTTAACCGCATCTTCCCAGGTCGACACTTGTCTTCCTGGAGCTGCATGCATTTCCTTTTGCACATGTTGGAGCTGCATGCGTTGCCTCTCCTAGGACTTAGGATAAAAACATGTTTTGTCACACAACTTTAGAATAATAATAAAATATTATTCTCAAGGACTTAAGCCCCTAATATTAGCCCCTCTTTCCAACCTTTCAACCCCTTTTTCCCTTACCTTCCCTATGGAAGTTTAGTCCCCCATCACTCTTCTTTGTGGTCGGTCTGCACACAACGATGTTTAATATTTATTCATGTTTTTCATATTACATATACAAAAATAGGTTCCTGGCCTTTAACGCTTAGTCTCTCTGGCCTAATAAACACATAATCCCAACAACATATCAATACTTGGATCACCATCCTACAAAACATGATTTACAATTCATAAACATGATTACAGCAGGGCTCATCCTTGGGTATATTACAATCCTGTCCCCTTATTTTTGCATTGTCCTCAGTGCAACTTTCATACAACATCAACAAGATTTTCAAAATCTTCAAAACGATGCGGGTATTCTGCCCGCATAGCATCCTCATGCTCCCATGTCTCATCCTCAGGACCGTACCAGGTCCACTGGACCTTTACAAGCCCTATGGCTCAATTCCATAGCTATTTGATTTTCTGGTCCAATATGCACACATGATGCACTTGCAGGACACCTTCTTGATCCACCTGAATCACATTCCAATCAATTACATTATTAGCATCAGGTATATATTTCTTAAGCAAAGAAACATGAAACATATTATGTACAATCATTGATGCAAGTAATGCAAACATATATGCAACTGGCCCAATCCTTTCTAGGATTTCAAATGGCCCAAAAAATCTGGCTACCAACTTGGAGCAGCTTCCCAGCTTCAGGGAACTCCTGTTAGCTTTCAATTTCAGAAAAACATGTTCACCCACTTTAAATTCTCTGTGGGTTCTGTTCTTATCGACATAAATTTTCTTCATGTCTTGAGCAATTTTCAAATTCTGCTTAATTTTTAGCATATGCTCTTCCATTTCCTTGAGAAACTCTGGTCCAACTACTGCCCTATCAGCTGGATTATCCCAGCTCACTGGAGTATTTCACTTTCTTCCATAAAGTGCTTCAAATGGGCTCATCTTCAATGATTCCTGATACCCATTATTGTAGGTGAATTCTACCAAGTGTAGGTATTCTTCCCATTTCGATGGTTTGTCCATCACATACATCCTTAGTATGTCTTCTATCACTCGATTCACCCGCGGTGTCTACCCATCAGACTCAGGATGATAGGCTATGCTAAAGTTCAATTTCGTTCCAAACCCCTTGAATAACCCTTTCCGGAAATTTGAGGTAAATTTTGGGTCTCTGTCAGACACAATTGTCTTGGGAATTCCGTGCAATCGTGCCACTTCCTTCATAAAAATATCAACAACATCCACTGCCTTGTGAGTAGTCTTTAACGGAATAAAATGGGCAGCTTTCGTAATCTTGTCCATTACCACCATGATTGAATCATGCTGCTTGCCTATTCTGGGCAATCCCATGATGAAATCCATTGCTACCACTTCCCACTTCCACTCAAGAATGGGTGAAGGTTGAAGCCTCCCAAGAAAGGCAAAAAAGTTATGTTGATAAGAATAGAACCCATAGAGAATTTAAAGTGGGTGACCATGTTTTTCTGAAAGTGAAAGCTAACAAAAGTTCCCTGAAGCTGGGAAGCTTCTCCAAGTTGGCAACCATATTTTTTGGGCCATTTGAAATCCTAGAAAGGATTGGGCCAGTTGCATATATGCTTGCATTACCTGCATAAATGACTGTACATAATGTGTTTCATGTTTATTTTCTTAAGAAATATATACCTGATGCTAATCATGTAATTGATTGGAATGTGATTAAGGTGGAGCAAGAAGGTGTCCTGCAAGTGCATCCTGTGTGCATATTGGACCAAAAAAGAAAACAACTCTGGAATCAAGCCATAGGGCTTGTAAAGGTCCAATGGACCTGGTACGATCCCAAGGATGTGACATGGGAGCATGAGGATGCTATGTGGGTATAATACTTGCATCTTTTTGAAGATTTTGAAAATCTTGTTGATGTTGTGTGAAAGTTGCACTAAGGACAATGAAAAAATAAGGGGAGGGGATTGTAATATCCCCAAAGACGAGTCCTGTTGTAATCATGTTTTGTAGGCTGGTGAGCCAAGTATTGATAATCTGGTGGGCTTATGTGTTTATTAGGCCGAAGATCCTATGTGTTAAAGGCCAGGACCCTGTTTTTGTAAATGTAATATGGAGAACATTAATAAAGATTAAACATCGCTACGTGCAAACCGACCACAAAGAAAGAGTGATGGGGGACTAAGTTTCCACAATGTGGGTAAGGGAAAAAGGGGTTAGAAGGTTGGAAAGAGGGGCCAATATTAGGGGCTTAAATCCTCGAGAATAATATTTTATTATTGTTCTAAAGTTGTGTGAAAAAACATGTTTTTATTCTAAGTCATGGGAGAGGCAACAGATGTAGCTCCAATGTGTGCAAAAGGGAACGCGTGCAGCTCCAGGAAGACAAGTGTCGACCTGGGAACATGCAGTTAAAAACTAAAGCATTAGCTGAGTTGGGGGTTGGTCCTCCATTATTGCATCTGTCTGTCTGAATTATGTTGCTATGCGTTTGATCTCTGCGTTGATTCCTGGTCACGCAACTCTGAAACCGGTGTTACCTGAACTGTGCATTGTCTTAGTGGCTTGTTGCCATTTTCTTCCATCTGAACCGCTTGAGTCTATGTTCGACCTCTGCGTTGATTGAGCCATGTTACAAACCCGTGGCTTGAGTAGTGTCACCTGTGTATCTTGTGAGCCAGCACCAACTACAGAGCTCTAAGAATTCCTGATCCGGCCTATTGCCGAGACCTAGAGAGGGAGGTGAAGCACCGGTGGGCTGTGCTTGTGAAGGTGTATACTCCCAGGTGGAACATGCATGTGTGGAATGAGATTCTGTGAGTAGTGGGCGTAAGAACGTCCCTGGAGAGAATCCTTCCAGTTGCTCTGTGCACTTTTCCTGTAACCTCAGCCTAGTCTAGGATTTCCTTGCCCTAGGTGGAGCTTGGTCCTAGCTCGGGGGTGACGCACTGCTAAGTGTGATGAGCAACATGGTCTAAGGTTGGGAGGTTCATGGAAGGTCTGCACGCAGTTGGTGGTGTATTATAGTTTCAAAGATAACTATTATTACATGTTTTAATTCTGTACTTAATTAAAATGCATGTCTGTGATGATTGTAATATTATCATGTATTCCGCTGCAATGATATTTGTCGTTAATTCTGTTTATTTTTGTACGTTAACAGTAATAACGTGATTACTCTGTATTGTTGGTTAAATTTCCATAAATATGTTAATCAGATTTAATATGCATGTTATATATAAATTTATGAGAATGTTCTGCATAGTAGCGTTGCCTGACCATGGGGTTGATGGCCAAGGATGTTACAAATTTGTATCAGAGCCATAGTTTCAACGCTGAGCCTGGATGGGCCGGATAAGTGGTCTTTGGACCCAAGGTATCGAGTGGAAATGGTGTTCGGATGGAACCAATTTCGAACCTTAGAATGTTTATGAGTGCCAATGGGTTACTTGGTCGTGTTACGAAGCTCAAGAGGAGTAGCGGTAGGATAAAACCACAACCGACGTGGTATTTGACCAAATAGAGAGAGAGCGCTCAACACTAGGGGTGTTGGGGTTGTGTTATCACCCTATAATTTCCCAGGCTAAGGAGGAAATCGTCCGGGGTAACCACAAAACCTCATTGAGTCAAGTATCTAGCCCTCCAAGACTCAGAGAAGGATCTCTCTGTCAGGTCTAACTTTGTTGAGATGAGATATTAGGCTAGTTATGATAGCTTGGTATTTGGTTTTTAAATGGTTTGGTTGGAGCAAGAGAAAAAGGCCACTGGGCAATGGGGTCAAAGGGATTTAATCCAATCAAAGAAGGGTCTATAGGGGAACTTACAGGGCAAGGTAGGCACTGTGATGGATCCTTTAAAGTTTGGTAAATGGTCAAGAAGAAAAAGGGATGGAATCAGATCATAACATGGTAGTTGAGAATCCTGGGAATGACCTTCAGGCAAAAAACATTGATATTGCTTTAAACTGGGAACAGGGTGTCTTTAAACAAATCTTGAGCCCGACTCTCTTTAAAACAATAGAGAAAGAAATACATATGAAAAACAGAGAAAACATAATTACATAGAGGAAAACTTCAGCAACATAATGGCACAGGAATCCTATAACTGTAATATTGTTTTGATGGAATATGGCTCTGCGAGTTGATTACAACAATGAATGCTCCTTTTTTGGTTGTGTTCAATAACCATTACTCTATTACAAACATAGATATAAATAAAAAATACAATCCGTAGGCTCAAGAGATCGAATTCGATCCTCCTGGCCGAAAATAGCAAGTCAATCCCAAAAAGATATGAACTGAAAATTGGGCCGAATCTGCTGAAAAAAGGGGTCAAATCAGACATTTTTTTCTCCTCAACGGTGACACATGTGAAATTTTTTTAGGAGGTTATTGTATATGAGTTTTTCTGGAGCAAAAACCTGCTTCGTTTTCTCTAATTTCATCTCCAACTCGCCGAAACAGCTCCCGCAAAATCAGGACTGAAACAAGAAAAAACTAAAAATCTGAAAAATGAGGCTGAAAGATAGTTTTTATTCCGCAAAATGGTGGCACCTGTGCACAATCTAGATGAGGTTTTTGTTCTTCATCCCATGATGAAAAAAACCTCTCTCGTTTTTTTTAAATTTGTCCCCATTTGCCCATAATCCGCTTTGGAAGTGTACG
>JZKD02S1660881.1:53041-67702 GCA_000966675.3 Picea glauca | reverse complement strand
CGGGGGGTCTGATTTAATTAATGAGCGTTGATTTATTTACCTTGGGATAAGTGCATAAGGTGGGATTTATGTTTTTTTTTTTGTTTTGTTTGTTTGTTTTGTTTTTTATTTCGTGTTTTGTTTTTATTTTGTTTTTGTTTTATTGGTATTATTTTTAATTGTTATTTAATTTATTTTTACTCTTACGTTTTAATTGTTTTTTATTTGTTTATGTTATATTTATTTATTAAATTAATTATTTAATATATGTTATTATTATTATATTACATTTATTTTATTTATGTTTCATTTTATTTTAATATTTTATTTTTTAGACTTAGGATGATTTGTATTTTTCTTTATTTTTATTGTTTTTAATTTAGTTAATGTATTATATTATTATTTTCTTTTTTAATTGATTTTTATTTAATGTTTACATTAATAAACTAACCTAATTATTAACAAACTAACTTAATTATTAATTATTAATAATTAATAAGTCTAATCTAACTTTATTAATCTAATTATTCGTTTATTATCCTAAGTTTGTTTATTCATGCAGGGAGAAGTCGTGGGCGAGATGTGGCCAAGGGGATAAAAGGACAAAGCGTAGAGGTGGATGAAGGATGCAACAAGTGACGAAGGATCGGGTAGGGTGATGGAGCATCGAACGAAATGGATGCAAGGAGAAATGAAAACAACCGAGAGACTGGCAAGCCAGGAACTTCATCATGAGACCCAAAAATGATATCTGAATCATCAGATCTCCTATAATTATAGGACCCTAACATAGGCTCCACCTGGGGATGGCAGCTCCTGAGGAGGTGTCAAGATATCAGACCTCTTGAACATGCAAACCAATGCTTTTATTCGTTGGGCCATGGAGTCACTGCAGCTACAATCTTCGAACTGACTCAGATTTGACTGAACACTGAACTAGATATCATCAACTGCAAACTCTGCTGGAAACCATACAATACTAAAACAAATGCTTAAATGACTGAGCTTATTCAAGACTGCTACCTACCCTACACTACTAATAATTTTGTTGTTCTAAATGATACAATAATGCCAGTGCAACCAATCCAGCATTTGCTCTGATAATTTTACTTCTTTACCGCTTTTGATCAAACTCAGAACTAGGCCTGCTAATGGTGTTTGAGAGTAGTTTCCAGCTTGGTCTTCACAATACAAAGTTCTAGGACCGTGAACAATTCCAAAATCTTTGGGAATCAATGGGAATTCTAAAAACAATAGCTCTTCCATGTAGACAACTATAGGATCATAATAGACATGACCTATCTCTTGATGTTCAAATTCAACCAATTCAACCTCATGATCTGGTACTATAGTTATGTTGTCTAGATCCTCAAAAAATTCCTGATATGGTTGCAAATGTTCTGATGGGCTTTGTAATGTGACTTCTGCTAAAAAATCCAATGAAGTTGACTGCCTGATCATGTCAATATCATAACATCTTTTCAGCCCATAGCTGGATGATGGAAAATGACTTTGACAACACAAGTCATCCAACACATCAAATATTGGATACTTTAGAAATTTAAATGACTATTGCATTGGTTCCACTGAAACTTATTGATTTTCTGTGTGTTCATCCTTTAGCATATACTCAAGATTCTTTTTCAAAAACTGAATGAATTAAAGCATAATGGTACAAAATTATTTTGGATTAACTCACAATTTGTCTCGGGCTTTAAGATTTCATCTGGAATTTGAAAATCAAAGTAGGTTAAGGGCTGCGATTCTGGGTTTAGAACAACCTCCATATCAGCAATGTCATCTTCACCTAGTTGATCAGAACATTCTCCCTCTCTACTATTGACAACTCACTTACAATTTTCTCTCAAAAATTGAAAAGAAGAGAAACATAAAGGCAAAGATTTTTCCCTTACTCTGAAATTTTCTGCATTTTCCTCATCGTTGTCATGATTGTTGTGCAAAGGCTGATTGTCATATCTGAGTTGTAACTGATCTTCTTCCAGCCAACGACATGCTGCTGATTGCTTTGAACAATCCACATCTATTTCGGCCTCATGATCATCATCATACTGATCACACTTGGGTAGATTATCCAAGTAAGAAATGCCATCAAACATGCACATCATATCAACTGGTTATTCCTCTGCAAGTTGAGATGGAGCTTCATCTTTGACTACATTGTGAATTGAATACATGAAAAAATCATTATCCAAACCATGATACCAAGTATGAGCTGCAAAGTGTTTGGGGACATGGATCATTGTCTGTTCTGGAACTATTGGAACATGTGGTCTTTGAACAACGAGTTCATCTTTTCTGCTAATCCTCCGCATCATCTCATTGACTGTGTTGGTAAGAATATCTAATTTCACCTCTGAAGATGTCATTCGTTCATTTTCATTTCTATCTTTCTCTTCATCCCTTAGCTTGGACCTTTTGTTCAACAAGTTAGCTTCCACATCAACTGCAATCTTTTGCATTTCTTCAAGGGTGGCAGTGCTCCTTTCTCTTAATTAGAATGTCATCATTGGATTGAAAGCATCGGGCTAATGGAAGTGAGCTAATCCTGGGGGTGGCTTTATATGAACATGCATTGCATGATATACCTTATTGAACCTTGCTGAAAACTGTTGTACAGTCTCCCTTGGCTGTCTTTTCAAATGGTCATATTCTTCTAAAATGAGAAAGACATTTCTCATGATCACCCATCGATCTAGGAAAATTTTTACAAACTGATGGAAATTGCTAATGCTTGCAGCTGGGAGATCCTTAAACCAATTTTTTACTTTACCTTGCAATGATAGGGCAAACATTCTAATGTAGACATCATTATCTTCTACCTCAAACAGATCAAGAAAATCCTTAAGATTTTGGATATGTATTTCAACAGTGATCTTCATATTTTCTTTGTCAAACCTGCGAAGATTATTGGTGTAATTGGAAGAGAGGTCATGGAGAATAAGAGGCAAATCTAGAGGATTGTATCTATCTAGGGATTTTGCAGATATAGGAGGTAAAGTAGGGATCTTATAACCATCCAGAGGTTTGGCAAGAGTAGGAGATAAAGCATGAGGCTCATGTCTCACTGGGCTTTCTACAGGTGCATCTAGGATGTGCACATGTGTATGAGTATGTACATGATCTACAATTTGGGGCTTAGTCTCTTGAGGTTCATCAATTTGCAGATGATTAATATAAACTTCAGCAATATACTCTTGATTCGTATTGGAAAAAGATAGGACATAATTACAGAGAAATCCAAAAATGTCTTGAACACAATTTGAGCTTGAATACCTTCTCTTTTCAGATTGCTTGGTCATGCTTCAGGTTCTTCCTCTAGTGGAGTCTTTGAGTTGGAACTGATCTATATCTAGTTGGAGTCGCCAGGTGAATGATTTCAACCTTCTTGTCTTTGGTCACTGTCCACCATCAGTGATCAGATTTGGAACTTGAAGTGCACTACTGGAGAAAGGGTCCCTTGTATGGTCGCCATTATGTTATCACCTTGTAATTTCCCAGGCTAAGGAGGAAATTGGTAGGGGTAACCACAAAACCGCTTTGAGTCAAGGATCTAGCCCTCCAAGACTCAGAGAGGGATTTCTCTGTCAGGTTTAACCTTTTTGAGATGAGATATTAGGCTAGTTATGATAGATTGGTATTTGGTTTTTAAATGGTTTGGTTGGAGTAGGAGAAAAAGGCCATTGGGAAATGGGGTCAAAGAGATTTAATCCAATCAAAGCAGGTTTTGCACAAGATCTTACAGGGCCAGGTAGGCACTGTGCTAGATCCTTTAAAGTTTGGTAAATGGTCAAGAAGAAAAAGGGATGGAATCAGATCATAACAGGGCAGTTGAGAATCCTGGGAATGACCTTCAGGCATAAAACATTGATATTGCTTTAAACTGGGAACATGGTGTCTTTAAACAAATCCCGAGCTTGAATCTATTTAAAACAATAAAGAAATAAATACATATGAAAAACAGAGAAAACATAATTACATAGAGGAAAACTTCACCAGCATAATGACATAGGAATCCTGTAAATGTATTATTGTTTTGATGGAATATGGCTATGTGAGCTGATTACAACAATGAATGCTCCTTTTTCGGTCGTGTTCAACAACCCTTACTCTATTACAAACATAGATATAAATAAAAAATACAATCCTTAGGCTCATAATATCGAATTCGATCCTCCTAGCCGAAAATAGCAAGTCAATCCCAAAAAGATCTGAACTAAAAACTGGGCCGAATCTACTAAAAAAAGGGGTCAACTCAGAAATTTGTTTCTCCTCAACGGTGACACTTGTGAAATTTTTTTAGGAGGTTATTGTATATGATTTTTTCTAGAACAAAAGCCTCCTTTGTTTTCTCCAATTTCGTCTCCAGCTCACCGAAACAACTCCCGCAAAATCAGGATTGAAACAGAAAAAACTGAAAATCTGAAAAATGAGGCTAAAAGATAGCTTCGATTCTCCCAAATGGTGGCACCTGTGCACAATATGGAAGAGTTTTTTGTTCTTCATCCCGTGCTAAACAAAAAACTCTCTCTATTTTTTTAAATTTGTCTCCATTTTCCCGGAATCCACTTTGGAAGTCGACGTGTTGAACATGCAAAAATAACGGTTTAAAAATTTCGGGAGGGCAGTTTTGGAGGGGAAGGTGATTATATAGATCCTAGAGTGGTGGAAAGTTTTCATTTGTCAAGAATAAAACATGCGAAGTCTTAGTTAGTGTAGATGGCTATAGAAACCAAGAGGAAAGTCACTAAGTTAGTTAAGTCCTGTCCAATGGACATGAATGGATTGAGCACAAAGGATGAATTGAACATTCTGCCTTTAGGTTCTTATGACTGTCTAATTGGGATGGACTGGTTGGACCAACAACATGCCATTTTGGACCATCGGAACAAGGCATTCACTTGCCTGGATGAGGAAGGAAATCGGAGATCAGTCCAAGGAATTTCTAGAGCTATTGCTATAAGAGAAATCTCAGCAATGCAGTTGAAGAAGTGCTATAAAAAAGGTTGCCAATTATTTGCAGTCCATGTAGAGGAAGCATATAAGGATGAAGTCTCAAAGATTGGAGATCATGCGGTAATAAAGGAGTTTGAATATGTATTTTAGGAGGTACCCAGACTACCTCCGAAGAGAGATATTGATTTATCTGTAAACTTGATGCCCGGAGCAGCTCCAGTGTCGAAAGCTCCTTACAGAATGAGTACGCCAGAGCTGAAAGAGTTGCAATTGCAGCTTGAAGAGATTCTAAATAAGGGGTACGTATGCCCAAGTGTGTCACCTTGGGGATCCCCGATCTTGTTCATGAAGAAGAAGGATAGAACATTGAGGTTGTGTATTGATTTCAAACAGTTAAACAAAGTAACTGTTAAGAACAAGTATCCTTTGCCGAGGATTGATGACCTCTTCGATCAGTTGAAGGATGTGAAGATATTTTAGAAGATAGACCTCAGGTATGGATATCACCAGGTAAGAATAAAGGATGAAGACATCATCAAGATGGTCTTTAGAATAAGGTACGATCATTACAAGTTCGCATGGTGTCGTTTGGATTGTCAAATGCACCCGCTATTTTTATGTGTTTAATGAATGGTGTATTCAAGGACTATCTAGACAAGTTTGTCATAGTATTCCTAGATAAAATTTTGGTGTTTTCCAAGTCAGAGGAAGAGCATGAACACCATTTGAGGATGGTGTTGCGGGTGCTAAGAGAGCACCAATTGTATGCCAAGTTGAGAAAATGCTTGTTTTATCAGTAGCAGATCCATTACTTGGGGCATATTATTTCAAAGGACGGGATAGTTGTAGATCCTGAGAATATTGAGGCCATTAGAGAATGGTGAACAACAAAGAATGTGATGGAAGTCAGATCCTTTATGGGTTTAGATGGTTATTACAGAAGTTTTATCACAGGGTTCTCGAGAATAGCTCACCCTATCACTTCCTTGCAAAGGAAAGAGCATAAATTTCAGTGGACAAAGGATTATGAGAAAAGATTCTAGAAATTGAAGCAATTGTTAAGTAGTGCTACAATATTGAGGATCGCAGATCCAAATGAAGATTTCGTGGTATGAACAAATTCATGCAAAGAAGGACTGGGAGGAGTCCTCAATTAGAATGGATTCATAATCTGTTATGAATCCAGAAAGTTGAAAGAGAACGAAAGGAACTATGAAACCCATGATTTGGAGTTGGCAGCCATAGTACATGCTCTAAAGAAATGGAGGCATTACCTCATGGGAAGGAGGTTCAAACTGAGAACATACCACACTGGTTTTAAGTATTTGTTTGATCAGCCAACCTTGAATGCTAGATAAAGTAGGTGGCTGGATTTTCTCTGTGAGTACGATTTTGATATCAAGCATATCAAAGGGAAGGAAAACAAAGTGGTTGATGCACTCAACAGAAGAGTGGATGAATTACATGCTATAACCATTAGCATATACCGAACTGATATTAAAAGAAAAATTTTGGAGGCTGCAAATACGGATTTGTGGTACAGGGATTTGGTAGCAAAACTACAACAAGGTAAGATGCCGCAAAAAGTGGAGATTTATAAATTAGGGGCTGATGGAATAATTCTGTACAAGAACATAATTTGTGTACCTAATGTCCAGGATTTGAAATTTCCAATTTTTCATGAGATGCATAATGTGCCTTATGCTGGGCACCTTGGATATCAGAAAACTATGGAAGCAATCAAGAGCCATTACTTTTGGCCATACATGAAGAAAGGGATTGTTGAATACATCGCCAGATGTATGGAGTTCCAGAAGGTTAAAGCTGAGCAAAGACACCCAATAGGGTTGTTGCAACCTTTACCCATTCCTAAGTGGAAGTGGGAAGTGGTGGCAATGGATTTCATCACGGGATTGCCCAAAACAAGCAAGCAACATGATTCAATCATGGTGGTAGTGAACAAGCTTACGAAAGCTGCCCATTTTATTCCATTAAAGAATACTCACAAGGCAACGGATGTTGCTGATATTTTTATGAAGGAAGTGGCACGATTGCACATAATTCCCAAGACAATTGTGTTTGACAGAGACTCGAAATTTACCTCAAATTTTTGGAAAGTGTTATTCAAGGGGTTCAGAACGAATCTGAACTTTAGCACAACCTATCATCATGAGTCTAATGGGCAGACAGAGTGGGTGAATTGAGCGATATAAGACATACTGAGGATGTATGTGATGGACAAACCATCAAAATGGAAAGACTACCTACACTTGGTAGTATTCGCCTACAATAATGGGTATCAAGCATCATTGAAGATGATCCCATTTGAAGCACTTTATGGCAGAAAGTGAAATACTCCAGTGAGCTGGGATAATCCAGCTAACATGCTATTAGTTGGACCAAAAGTGCTCAAGGAAATGGAAGAGCAGATGCTAAAAATTAAGCAGAATTTGAGAGCTGCCCAAGACAGGCAGAAAAGTTATGCTAATAAGAACAGAACCCATAGAGAATTTAAAGTGGGTGACCATGTTTTTCTAAAAGTAAAAGCTAACAAAATTTCCCTAAAGCTGGGAAGCTTCTCCAAGTTGGCAGCGGGATTTTGTGGGCCATTTGAAATACTAGAAAGGATTGGGCCAATTTCATACATGCTTGCATTACCTGCATCAATGCCTGTACATAATGTGTTTCATGTTTCTTTGCTTAAGAAATATATACTTGATGCTAATCATGTAATTGATTGAAATGTGATTCAGGTGTCCTGCAAGTGCAACCTGTGTGCATATTGGACCAGAAAAGCAAACAACTCCAGAATCGATCCATAGGACGAGCCTTGTTGTAATCATTTTTATGAATTGTAAATCATGTTTTGTAGGCTGGTGAACCAAGTATTGATAAGATACTAGGATTATGTGTTTATTAGGCCAGAGAGCCTAAGTGTTAAAGGCCAGGAGCCTGTTTTTGTATATGTAATATGGAGAAAATTAATAAAGATTAAACATCGCTGTGTGCAGACCGACCACGAAGAAAGAGTGATGGGGGACTAAGCTTTCACAGGGAAGGTAAGGGAAAAAGGGGCTGAAAGGTTGGAAAGAGGGGCTAAGATTAGGGGCTTAAGTCCTTGAGAATAATATTTTATTATTATTCTAAAGCTGTGTGACAAAACATGTTTTTATCCTAAGTCCTGGGAGAGGCAACGCATGCAACTCCAACATGTGCAAAAGGAGATGTATGCAGCTCCAGGAAGACAAGTGTTGACCTGGGCACATGCGGTTAAAAAATGAAGCATCAACTGAGTTGGGGGTTGGTCCTCCATTCTTGCATTCGTCTGTTTGAACCATGTTTCCATGAGTCTGATCTTTGCGTTGATTCCTAGTCACGCAGCTTTGAAACTGGTGTTACCTGAACTGTGCATTGTCTTAGTGGTATGTTTCCATTTTCTGCCATTTGAACTACTTGATTCTATGTTCAACCTTTGCGTTTATTGAGATGTGTCACAAACCCATGGATTGAGCCATGTCACCTGTGTATCCTATGAGCTGAGCCTATCCGCTCTTGCAGAGTCGAGTCCGTACCCGAAATGTCTTTGGGTTGTTGCCTTCTATTTCCCGAGTGGTGTTGACTAGTTGATCTTGCTGCTATCCTCACTGTGTTGGAATTGAGTCGAAACTGGCTGAAGAACCAGGTTGTCAGGCCTATGAGCAGCTCTCTCAATGTGAGAGAGTCTTCTGGGAAGTGGTTTTCTCCCAGAGAGAGTCCAACACCAACTATGGAGCTCTGAGAATTCTTGATCCGGCCTATTGCCGAGACCCAAAGAGGGAGGTGAAGCACCGATGGACTGTGCTTGTGAAGGTTTATACTCCTGGGTGGAGCAAGCATGTGGGGAATGAGAGTCCATGAGTAGTGGGTGTAAGAAGTCTCCTGGAGAGAATCCTTTCAGTTTCTCTGTGTTGTTTTCCTGTAACCTCAGCCTAGTCTAGGATTTCCTTGCCTTGGGTGGAGCTTGGTCCCATCTTGGGGGTGACTCACTGCTGAGCGTGCTGAGAAGCATGGTCTAAGGCTGGGAGGTTCGTGGAAGGTCTGCACGTAGTTGGTGGTGTATTACAGTTTCAAAGATAAGTATCATTATGTGTTTTAATTATGTACTTAATTAAAATGCATGTCCGTGATGATTGTAATATTATCATGTATTCCGTTGCAATGATATTTGCTGTTAGTTCTGTTTAATTCTGTATGTTAACAGTAATACCATGATTACTCTATATTGTTGGTTAAATTTCCATAAATCTGTTAATTAGATTTAATATGCATGTTATATATAAATTTATGAGAATGTTCCACATAGTAGCGTTGCCCGACCGTGGGTTTGATGGTCGGGGACGTTATAGAAGTGATCTTCGCATTGACCAACAATGTCGTCTGTCATATGACATCAAGCCATTAGAAGATGAGGTATTGTGTGATGTTTCTCCCCTTGAAGTTTGTGATGTTCTTTTGGGACAACCTTATTTATGGAAACGTCATGTTGTGTATGAGTCTAGGCCTCACAATGTTATTATTACTTTAAAAAGGAAATTGTACAGGATACCTAAGGTAGTCCCACCTAGTGCTATTTCCTTGATCTTTGCCAAGAAATGTAGGAAGTCCATTTATCAGACCGAGAAGTTTGTCTTTCTCATGATTCGCTCTAAGAGTGAGCGAAAGGTTGCAACCACATCCATGGCCTTCGCGACTGACCTCTCCATGCAACATAAGCAAGTGGATAAGGTTGTGCAAGAATACAAAGACATCTTCTCATCACCTACTAGAGTACCTCTGGACTGTCAGGTCAAGCATCCCATTGATCTGACCCCCGACGCACCACTACCAAATGGGCTAGTTTATCATTTCTCTTTGCTATAAAATGAGGAGATAAAGTGTCAAATCCAAGAATTGCTCCACAAGGGGCACATCCAACCCAACTCATCACCTTGTGGAAGCCCAATCATGTTGGTGCAGAAGAAAGATGAGACCTGGAGACTCTACATTGATTATCGAGCCCTAAACAAAATCACATTCAAGAACCGGTACCCGATTCCCCAAATCGACGATCTCCTTGATCATATCAAGGGGGCCAAATACTACAGTAAGATTGATCTAAATTCTAGCTACCATCAGGTCCCAATAGAACAAACAGATGTATGGAAAACTACCTTCAAGTCAAAAGAAGGTCTTTTTGAATGGCTGGTCATACCCTTTGGTTTGAGGAATGCCCCAACAAATTTCATGAGGTTGATGGGCGATATCCTGTGACCTTTCATTAATTTGTTTGTGGTGGTGTATCTAGATGACATCCTCATCTACATCAAGACTCAGAAATAACACTTGCAACATATTCAACAGGTTCTGCACACTCTGTGACAACACAAATTATATGCCAACTTGGAAAAATGCTCCTTCGGCATGGAAAGGGTCCAATACCTAGGCTACATTGTTGATGTGCATGGTATGCATGTTGATCCAGCCAAGATCCAAGTCATCTGTGACTGGCCAAACCCAACCACGCTCACTGAGATTTAGAGCTTCTTAGGCCTTTCCAATTTCTATCGCAGGTTCATGTTGGGATTCTCCCATATTGCATGGGCCCTTAGTCAAATAACCAGAGGTGGTGGTAAGAAAAAAATTGTGTGGGGCCTATCCCAACATAAAGTGTTCGATGATCTGAACCAACTCTTGTTTTCAACACCAGTTCTCTCATTCCTTGACCTGCAACAACCCTTTGAGATCGAGACAGATGCTTCAGACTATGTTGTGGGCGTAGTCCTCACTCAGCAGAGCCACCCTGTGGCCTATCATAGTGAGACACTATCCAATGTCGTCCGTAAGTACCCTACTTATGACAAAGAAATGTACTCCATTGTGTAAGAGTGTCACCAATGGAGGCATTACATTCTCAAGAAGGAGACAATCATCCACTCTAATCATAAGTTGTTGCAGTTCATGCAGACACAAGGAAAATTGCAGAATGACCACCATCAGAAGTGGTCCACATATTTGCAGCAGGTCCACCTCAATATCAAGTATAAAACATGAAGTACCAACCGAGTCACTTATTTCCTTAGCCGGCCTCCAGTTGTGACACTCACCACAATGCTAGACTCTTGCGGCCATGAGAACTCTAGGTGACCCCACCTCTATGAGATGAATCCCAACTTCACCAACACCTACCAGATGTTGGGAGCCAACACAACTTTCAATAATTTCCACATTTAGGACGAGATGTTGTGCCATCTGGGCCATCTCTGCGTTCCATCAAGTGAGTGAGCAAATCTAATTTGGGAAGCCCACTACAGTTGGGTGGCATGACACTTTGGCATGGAAAAGACAGTGGCATTGTTGCAACAACATTTATGCTGGTCTAAACTTTGACATGATGTCACTAATTATATCTGGTCTTGCACTACCTGCGTTATTGCCAAACTGACCATCAAGATACAAGACCTGTACACTCCTTTTCCTACTCCCGACAAGCTCTGGAAATCCATCTCAATGGACTACATGTCGGTCCTCCCTTCCACTAGGTAGGGAAATGAATGTGTTTTTGTGGTTTTTGATCACTTTTCCAAGATGGTGATTTTGGCTGCATACAAGAAGAGCATCACAGCGGAGGACACTATCAAGATTTTATTTAAATGAGTGAGGGTACACTTTGGGATCCCACAAACCATTATCTCAGATAGAGATAGTCATATCCTTAGAACATTCTTGTTGAGCCTCTGGTCACTGCTGGACACCAAGATCACCAAGTCCACTGCCTTCCACCCCCAGACGGATGGCCAAACCGAGGTCGTCAACCAGATGATTGTGCACATCCTACACATGTACAATTCCAAGCACCCTCACACCTGGGATGAGAGTCTTCCCTATGTTCAACACAAATAAAAATTAGCCATACATACCTCAATCAACCACGTCCCCTTTCAAGTGGGGTTGATATTTCAACCATTGGGTCCCATGGATGCTGCACTACCCCTTGCGGACACCCAGGTAGACTCGTCGCATGCTACAAATACAACTAACAAAGCCACCCAGTTCATTGAGTGGATCCAACAAATTAGCCAATAGGTATAGGATATTTTAAATAAGTCCAATGCTAAGTACAAGCAACGCCATGATCAACACTGGGTGCCACACCAGTTTTGGGTGGGAGACAAAGTTTGGTTGCACTAGCAGAAAGAACGCCTTACAGGGCCTCATCGGAAGCTTTGTCCAATATTTTATGGGCCTTACACCATTACCAAGGTTGTGGGTGACAATTATTTTGAGCTCAACCTGCCCCCTTTCCTTGGCTTTCACCCAATGTTCAATGTGGACCTCCTTTGGCCTTATTTTCCACCATTGTTGGACACCTCAGAGATAAAAAAACAATTGACACCAATAGAGCTCAACCCTGACAACATGGAACATGCATCCACTGATCATATCATGGAAACATATGTCAAGGGCACTCACCAACAGAGGATCCAACTTTATTGGGTTGTCAAAGTTGGGCAACTCCTGCACCAAGGCAAGTGGCTCACCTGTGGCCAAATTTAGCATAAATTTCCTCATCTGATGGGGGCACTCAACGCAATGGAGACCATTGAATCCTAAGGAGGGAGGATTGATCCAGGTGGATATCAGTGGCCAACCACCTTTTCCAACTGGCTCAAAATAATTTTCCGGCAATTTTGACAATTTACTATTTTTAGCAGTTTTTAACTTATGGGGCCAGTTTGAGGGCCTAAACAATGTTTTTTTCATGACATGGAACCTCAATGATTTCTAAAGACTTTGATTGAGCCTCCTAAATGAATCTCCTCTTCAATACCTTTCCAACGAGCTATCGTGCGCCCTAAATGGAGATCGTATGCAAAAGTTACGACCCCAGGAAGTTAACGTACTAACTTACCCCAACGAGGCCCACATGACTTTTGGTGCTTCATCTCCTAGGGTTAGGTTTTTCGATGTCTATGGTTTTGGAATTCATATTTATTGTAAAAAGGCCTTCAGAGCCTCATTGTACTCATTTTATTGTGAATGAGCATAACCGTCACATCTCTTCTCAGAGATAAGCTTCCGGCATTCTAGCAAGCTTGTTTTAGTCTCCATTTTACAATTTTCAACATGTTTCTTATTTAATAGAAGTCAAGTTTTACAATATCTTTGTTATTGTTCACTATTTCTTTGTGTTAAAATTATAAATCTGTGGTTTCATTTTGTTCCGCTCATAAATCCAGATCATCCTCAAGCGTGTTGGTTCAATGGCCTACAAATTGGCCCTTCCAGCTACTTCCAAAATCCATCCGGTGTTACATGTTTCTTGTTTGAAGAAAGTGTTGGGACAAAATTGCAGGTTCCAAACTATCCTTCCGGAACTCAATGACGAGGTCTCCCTTTGGCTCCAACTAGAATTCGTTCTCAAAACCCGTGAACGTCAGCTCATGCGTGGCCAAACTATCAAGGAAGTGCTAATCCAGTGGAAGGACACGTCACCAAAGGATGCGACTTGGGAACTGACAACCATACTTGGTAAGTGCAGACACAAACATATCTCCCTAGTTTCACCGTGAAACTAGAACAAAACAAGATAGAATATAAAACTTTCCCTGAGTTTTAATTATCAAGCATACTAACTAACAACAGATAAATGACATACCTTTTAAATGTCGTTTGTCCTTGCTAGTGTTATCCTCACTCTGTTCCAAGACTTATGGGATGTTGAACCTGTAAAAATATAGAAGCCAACGAAGTGAAAGCAACAACATATACTCAAAAAAACCTATGTATGTGATCAAGGAGTCATACAATAAAATAAGACCAATTTTATGGGAAAGAAATATATCACTGTATTAAAGAATATGGAAGAAAGATACAACCAGATGCCTTGATGTTGTCAGGTTCCTTCCAATAGTTCCTTGCTTCCCACACACTTCTTCTCCATGGATTCTGAGACTGTAAGTTTGAGGTACTAACAATCTATCTTGACAACATCAATCAAAATTCTATCAAAACTCATCAAGCTCCAAGCTAACTTCAAAAACCCAATCAAGCTAACTTTCTCAATGAGAACTCATCTCCTTTTATAAGCTGAAAATGATAGGGTGAAGAGGTTAATATGATCCCATGAGATCAATGATGCGACTCAGATCCAAACCAATTGAAGGCCACCTCACCCTCGAGGCTTCTCTTCTAGAACTTTCGAGAAATTCTTTTTTTTCCTTTGTACGAAAATCGTCGCACCCTTAACACTGAGAAAAATGCGACGATGTCGTAGGCCACTGTGGTGCAACCTGTGATGATCCTATATCGTCTCACCCTTAACACTAAGGAAGGTGTGACGATCCCTTTTAATAAGGTTTTTACAAGGGAAAAGATGATTTAAATCTTTCTAAGAAAATGTGTCTTCATTCTTCTTCGGGGATTCAAGCCATTGATCCTTCTAAAGAAAAATGATAGGTTTACATCATTAACAGTCACAGGGGTGACAAAAAAAATGTGTAACTGTGAGCCCCCCAAATTATGAAGTTACAACAGAGTGATAACTGAAATACTTTGTCGAGTGTGTGTTGGGAACAAGGAACACGTCAGTCGGAAACCTGCCAACAGACAAGGAAATATAGTACAATAACATATTATCACTGAGGTAGGCATTCCCATAATCAGAATACAAGTGAATCAAAGCATAAACAT
>JZKD02S1660881.1:0-14949 GCA_000966675.3 Picea glauca | reverse complement strand
GGGGGTCTGATATGGATTTTGCATCGTAGATATGAGCGCGCATATCTCAACCACTTAGATCTATGCGCCCCTTAGTACAATGCGCCTGAGCACCATAAACTTAGGATAAGTGGGTTTTTAGCCCACTTCTAGTTATTTTTTCGATATGGCGTCCATCCCTGAGGGAAAAAAACCCCTTTACAAACCTGTGTGATAACATTTGTCTCCATGGGGGACAACCTGCTCCCTGTGATATGCCAAGAACTCACAGCTTCAGTCGCGTTACTGTTGGGTTGTGGAGTCGACCGATAAAATAAAAAGAAAAGTGGTATTTACAATGACATGGAGGAGCCATGCATGGCTCAAATAAATAACTTTTTAAGAAAATGCCCATTGACAGGGCCACCAAAAACTTCATCCCCCTCCAAATTATGCAACTTGTAAGTATTATTTGGAAGCATTACATAAATTTTGAAGGGTCCAATCTAGAGGGCTTCAAATTTACCATGCTTTCCCTTGTCCTGTTTGGGTGCATCCCATTTGAGTACCAGATCTCCCAGCTGGAAATCCTTTCTACTACTCTTCCTATCAAAGGCCGGCTTGATCTTATATTGATGTTCATGTGCTTTGTCTAGCATCTGCTCTCTAGTCTGCTGTACTTCTACCAGTTGCTGTATTCTTCCGATCATATCATCAAGCTCCCCTTGGTAGTCTTGGAATAATTTTTCCATAGGTAGGGAAAGATGAGAAGGAAATATGGCCTCAGTCCCATACACAAGATAAAAAAGAGAGACACCAAAATATCTCTTTGTTGTCACTCTGTCATCCCACAGGGCAAATTTGAGCTTTGAATCCAATGATTTCTTGTTGTCCTCTAGCAGTCTTTTGATAATCTTTATAAGGCTTTTGTTAGAGGACTTTGCTATTCCATTGCCTTGGGGATAATAGGGGGTGGAGTGGATCAGTGAAATTATGAACTGCTCACAGAATTTGATCAATGGATTGGCCTTGAAGGATGCAACATTGTTATTGATGATTCTGTTCGGACAACCAAACCTTTTCATAATATCTTCAAGGAAACCAATGACTACTTTGTGAGAAGCACTACTTGTGGCGATATATTCTATCCATTTGGTGAAGTAATCTGTGGCAGTCAAGATCCACCTGTGCTAACCTCTTGAAGCAGGATGAATTTCCCCAATGAAGTCCATTCCCCACTGCTAAAAGGGTCCTGAAGCTACCACAGAATTCAATGGAAAAGACTTGAGCTACTGCTTCCTGGAGAACTTTTGACACTTAATACAAGCCCTGATCTTTGCACAGACATCAATGAATAGGCTCGACCAAAAGTACCCAGCCCTGATGATTTTATAGGTTGTGGTTCTCCAAAAGTGATGTCCCCCACATAGGTTGTCATGAAAATCAAACATAATCTTTTGGGCCTCTTGTGGGTCTAAACATCTCAGGAGTACTCCTAGAGGGTATTTCCAATACAATATCTGGTCAATAAGTCAATATATAATTGCTTTGAGCTTTAAGGCTCTAGCCTTGATTTTCCCCATTCCACCAGATGGTCTTATCTCTTGCAAAAAAAAATATAATCTCTTTGTACCAGGTGCATTCTGCCAATGGAGGGTTGATTGGTGGACCTGCATAAGACAACTCAACTTGCTGATTTTCTGAGAAGGCATTGACAAATTTGACCTCCAAATATTTGCAATTAGATTCAACCAATAGCTTGTCTAAACCTTGGCCTTTAACTAGCTTGGTGGGCTTTATTTCCAGATCGAATTCAAGGATTTTGGAAATCCATTTACTCCTTCTTCCATCTATGTCAGGCTGAATGAGAATGTCCTTCACAGAGGTTGAAGGAACATATGCAATGATCTTTGAATGCAGTACATAGACTCTGAACGCTTTGAGAGATTTCACCAAGGCATAGGCATGCTTCTCCATGATGTCATATTTGGTCTCAGCGTCCCTCAGTGCTCTGCTGAAAAAGGAAGTAGGCTGCTCCAGGCCTTCAACATTCTTCTATAATAAAACAACTGCTACTGTATCAAAAGAAGCAAATGAAAATATTAGAAAATCCTTGAAATAATTAGGACTGGTAAGCACAGGTGCCTTAGTCAATGCCTTCTTGATTTGGTCGAAGGATTCTTTGGACCCAGTAGTCCATTTTACTTCATTTCCCTTCCTGAGCATGGCTGTTATGAGATTTACTATTTCAACAAAATTTGAAACAAACCTTCTCAGAAAATTAATTTTTCCCAGGAAGGATTGAACTTCCTTCTTGCATCTGGGAAGTGACAAGGTTTGAATAGCTTCTACCCTACTAGGATCAATTTTGAATCCCTCAACTGATACTATGTGTCCCAACAATTTTCCCTCCTGCATAGAAAATAAAGACTTCTTGGGATTTAAGGAGAGACCGAACCTTCGACATTTCGATAAGACCCTTCTTAAATGCTAACAATGTTCTTTATTAGAATGGGAAAAGATTGTAATGTTATCCAGATAGATGACCAAATTTTTTTCCTTTTCTCCAATGAAGGCGATGTCCATGGCTCATTGGAAGGTTTCTCTTGCATTCATCAATCCAAATGGAATTTTGGCATACATGAATGTGCCATAGGGTGTGGTGAAGGCCATATTTTCTCTGTCTTCAGGCATGGAAAAGATCTAATTGTATCTAGAAAATCCATCAATCATGGACATCCTGGATTCCCCTGTCACCCTCTGCAATATGTGTTCCATATTTGGCAAAGGGTAATTTTCCTTCTTAGAGCTCATGTTCAGGTTCTTGAAATCAACACACAGTCTGATTTCACCATTCTTCTTTCTTACTGGGAACATGTTGGCAACCCATTTAGAATATCTCAAAGGGACAATTATTTGGGCATCCAACAACTTCTTTACCTCCCTTTCCATAAAGGCAACAACATAGGATTTATTTGTCTTAATTTCTTCCTAAATGGTTTGGCCTCCTCCTTCAGTGGGATCTTATGCTCAATGACACTTGTGTCATATGTTATGAGGTCTTTATAGGTCCAAGAAAACACATCAACAAATTACCCTAATAGCTCAACATACTCGGCCCTTTGCTCCCTTGACAAGCTGCTTGACAGCTTGACAAATTTTGGATCCTCCTCTGTGCCAATATTGCACTCGTCCACATCAACATTCTCATATGAAATATTGCCTTTTACTTCCACATCATTTCTGTCAAATGGTCTTTCCAAAGGAACTAGTCCCTTTGGGATATGATTGCTAGGCAACTGGACAATATGATGATCAACAATTTTGTTCAGAAAAACATCAGCATGAGGATTCATTTCAGAATCAGGATCTCGATCAATGTGTAGTGCAGAAAATTCATCAACGGTCTCTAGGAACCTTTTGATCTCAAGATCATCTTCAAACACTTTCCAATGCTTGACATTATTAGGTATAGAGGGTCTATATTTAACTTCTACATCATACCCGAGCTTAGGTGGTAGGGGGAATCTGGAATTACTTTCTTAGATAACCAAAGAATCAACCAAGGCGTTCTCTTCCCTTGGAATAAATGAAATGTTGAAAGCTGAGAAAAAATTGTCAACTAGATCCTAGACTTCATTTCTGTAAATCCTAAGACGAGGGTGCTTGGCTTGATAAATATTTCTGATATGATGGACAATTAACTCGGCATCCCCAAACACTGATATTTATTTAATTCCCATGTCCTTTGCATCCCTCAAACCCAAAACAAGAGCTTCATACTCTGCCACCTTATTGGTAGTTTCAAATTCTAACTTGCAGGACAGAGTTATAATTTCTTGCATAGGTGAAACAAGGACCACTCCAGAACCAACACCTTCTCTAGAAGAGGCTCCATCAAAGAACATTTTTAAACATAAGTGACTAGAGGAGATTCTCCACAAAGAGCAAGGGACTATTTTCTGATTTCAAGAGGTGGTTCGAGAGCATTAGTAAGCTGCAATAAGCTAGATCCTAGATCAGTATCAAGTGCAAAAATGGGATGGTTGGTGGGGTCTGATTCATCATTAATAATGCATGCCAGCTGAGCTTCTCTATACAGTCTTCTATACTCCCCCCCAAACATAGGAATGGTATCATATGTGAGGTCCATCTGCAAGGTTCCCCTAAGTAGTTTTATCCAATATCTTGACAAGAGCATGCCAAACTTGGGGGGAACATCAACTACCACAATATCCATTACTACACTTTTCATGGGCAAATGAAACAAGGTCACAACCAGATATTTAATGACCCCAAGACACTACACTTTCCTAGAATCAAAAGAATACAAATCATGATAATATTTTGTGATTTCTAGTCCCAATTCATCCATGACAGTTTTGGGCATGAGATTATGAGAGGATCCTGAGTCTATCAAACAATTATGCAACACCTTGTCATGTATGTTCAGAGATGTATAGAAGGGAGGGGATGAATCATCTCTATCTTCTACCATGGGACCTAATATGACTGCTAGCTTTTCATCCTGAAGATTAACTGAGTCTAAGGAGTGAGATGCAGGTTCATACTGTAATAGCTTAGAGAGAGATCTTTTAAAATCCTCATGTTTGACTAGCTCTAAAAGGGGTAAAGGGATCCTAATCTTCTGAATTTCATGCTCAAAGTTGAAAGAGGAGGGGGGCTTCAAAATTTCTTTTATTTATGGGACAATACCTTTGGCTAATGGTGGGGGATTTTGTGTTTTCTTCTCCTTGCTGCCGTTCACTGTGTCTTTAGCAGGCTTCTCTGCTCTGGAAGGTTGATTAGGGACGTCAGATTTCCCTTCTTTCTTCTTAAACCTAAGGTTATATTTATTTGGATTACTATTGGTCTTGTCCCCTTTACTCAACTCATTTATTTGGATGTCCATGAGAGACTCTTCATATGCAGATTGAGTTAAATGGGGAAAAGGGGAGGTGTCTCCAAGACAATGGATTTCAGGATCTAACTCTTCTTCCTCACCTTCTACATCAACGAAAACATTATTTTGGAGAGGGGTTTGGATTTTCTGATCATCCCTATATCTACTTCTAGAATCTCTTGGAAGTATCTGAGGGGTATTGTTTTGTCTTCTGAGGTTGCCTCTGTTATCAGTACTTTGGGCACTCTTATAACTCTGTTTCCCTTCAAATTTCATCTTCTCCATCTCTATATAAAGAGATTTTACTAGCTTGGTCAATTCATCTACTTGAGGATGGGATGCAGAGGAAACTGAGGTTGAAGCTTCAGATCTCCCTCTTCCTCTGTCTCTATCAGTTTTATTCCTGAGTCTGTCAACTTCCAATACATTTGACTCTACTTCGAGGACTACATCTTGCATAGGAGCCAAGGAAGTAGCTCTTCTTTCTCTTAACATGAGGCAAAAATCAGGGTCAAAATCACTAGCATAAGTAATTTTAGCAAAGGCTTATGTAGGATTTATCTCAGCATGGATCTTATTGTACATTTTGTTGAATCTTTTGGAGAAATTAGAGACAAAATCTACCTCTTTTCTTTTTAGGGACCCAAAATCCGTGATATAATACATAAAGTATTTTTTACCCCCCCCATTGTCTCAAGAAGACATCATCTAAAGCCTCAATCCCAGCAATGGACCCAGGGGTTAATACTCTAAACCATTTCATAGCCTCACCATAAAGGCTCTCGACAAAAACTCTCATCCATACATCTTCATTTTCAATATTTAGATTGTTTGCATAACTGTAGAAGGAAACAAGGTGTTATTCAACAATTATGTCTTCTTCCCCAATGAATTTGGGCATGTATTTTAGGTAGTCTCCAGCAGGGAGAGCATTCATTGGTTGAGGTAGGACCAGAGGGGCATGTCTTGCAACCACTATGGCATCCATTATGTTCCTAGGGGGATTAGCGCCCACCATTGGGATGTGAGGTGGAGGAGAACAAGGAGGAGATGGAGCTCAAACATGGGAGACTGGGGGTGTGTTTCTGGGAGGAAAGGGAAACAACAAAGGATTAGGGGAAAAGGCTAGAGGGCTTGAGGGAACACAATTTCCCCTCTCTATAAAAGCAACAACTCTAACATGGGGAGGAGTGGTAAAACCCAGAGTGAGAAAATCTTCTGAGGTCTTGGGTCTAAACCATGGTACAACTTCAGGGGAGATAGGAGTGACAAGACTTTCTCCTTCCAATCCCATACTAGGAGAGGAGAAATCAGCAAGAACACTCCCAAACTTTAAGCTTCGTGAAACCCCAGTAGATGGTATAATAAGAAAAGGAGAAGCAACTATTGGAGTTTCTAAATGAGGGTGGTGAAAATCATCATAAATACCTGGTTCAATAGTAGAAGTACCTTGTTGAAGGGTCTTTATCCTTCCGATAATTTTCTCTAGGTCAAATTTAGGTGTTGCTAAATGTAGCTATGGAGTAGACCTCATGTGTCTGCCTATGAAATCCACAACTGAAACAGTGGATTCACCTCAATGGATTCACCAGGTGCAGGTTGCAATCTTCGATGTACTGAGTTCTGATGCACCTTCAGAACCAACAAGGCTTGTCGTTCAATCCTAGGGAGAATTTTCAATTCATCCCCAGCAATGACACCAGAAATGTTAGCACTAGAAGTCACCTCTGGATTGCATCAAAGATAAGCCCAATACCCATCAGTTTTTTATGTCACAATGAATAAATTTAAGGGGGTTCTAATGGATGAAAACTCAGGATAGTATCACTTTAACTCAGAAAACTGGGTCGGTATGCATGATCAGGTAAGGTCTCAATCTAAATTCAGTCAGTAAGTTGGGTATAGTGGTGAGTACTGGTAAGGAAGAACATTGAGAAAGGTGAGGAGACCTGCTATGGACATCTGGTCTTCCAACAACTAGGGGAGAGAAAAACTTAGAAGATAAGATCCTCTTGTCTTAGAACTTCAAGAAACTGAAAACATCACAACAACACTGCAATCAAACATACATTACAAAACCATCGTAACAAATCGACTAGATCCTCCATGCCCGAGCATTTAGTATCAGAGGCAAAAGAGATGAGAAAGAAGGTTGACTATTATTAGACAAGACGTCTCAAAATTCCATACATAATCAGAGAACCAGAGGCTTTACTAAAACTTTACAAGCGGGAGCTTAGCTCAACCATCGACCCAAACAAAATGGAAAAAATGCCTACATATACTTTGAACCATCTCCCACTTCCTGAGGCGATCCTGTCATGCTTTCAAAGCTTTGTGTTGATGAGCTTCTCTATCAGGTTGCACATGCAGACGTTGGTCAGACTACCCACACAGTATTCATTCAAATGTAACCTTTGTCATTCTGGACTAACTGTCTGCCTTTGCNATCTCAACCACTTAGATCTATGCGCCCCTTAGTACAATGCGCCTGAGCACCATAAACTTAGGATAAGTGGGTTTTTAGCCCACTTCTAGTTATTTTTTCGATATGGCGTCCATCCATGAGGGAAAAACACCCCTTTACAAATCTGTGTGATAACATTTGTCTCCATGGGGGACAACCTGCTCCCTGTGATATGCCAAGAACTCACAGCTTCAGTCGCGTTACTGTTGGGTTGTGGAGTCGACCGATAAAATAGAAAGAAAAGTGGTATTTACAATGACATGGAGGAGCCATGCATGGCTCAAATAAATAACTTTTTAAGAAAATGCCCATTGACAGGGCCACCAAAAACTTCACCCCCCTCCAAATTATGCAACCTGTAAGTATTATTTGGAAGCATTACATAAATTTTGAAGGGTCCAATCTAGAGGGCTTCAAATTTACCATGCTTTCCCTTGTCTTGTTTGGGTGCATCCCATTTGAGTACCAGATCTCCCAGCTAGAAATCCTTTCTACTACTCTTCCTATCAAAGGCCGGCTTGATCTTATATTGATGTTCATGTGCTTTGTCTAGCATCTGCTCTCTAGTCTGCTGTACTTCTACCAGTTGCTATATTCTTCTGATCATATCATCAAGCTCCCCTTGGTAGTCTTGGAAGAATTTTTCCATAGGTAGGGAAAGATGAGAAGGAAACATGGCCTCAGTCCCATACACAAGCTAAAAAAGAGAGACACCAAAAGATCTCTTTGTTGTCACTCTGTCATCCCACAGGGCAAATTTGAGCTTTGAATCCAATGATTTCTTGTTGTCCTCTAGCAGTCTTTTGATAATCTTTATAAGGCTTTTGTTAGAGGACTTTGCTATTCCATTGCCTTGGGGATAATAGGGGGTGGAGTGGATCAGTGAAATTATGAACTGCTCACAGAATTTGATCAATGGATTGGCCTTGAAGGATGCAACATTGTTATTGATGATTCTGTTCGGACAACCAAACCTTTTCATAATATCTTCAAGGAAACCAATGACTACTTTGTGAGAAGCACTACTTGTGGCGATATATTCTATCCATTTGGTGAAGTAATCTGTGGCAGTCAAGATCCACCTGTGCTAACCTCTTGAAGCAGGATGAATTTCCCCAATGAAGTCCATTCCCCACTGCTAAAAGGGTCCTGAAGCTACCACAGAATTCAATGGAAAAGACTTGAGCTACTGCTTCCTGGAGAACTTTTGACACTTAATACAAGCCCTGATCTTTGCACAGACATCAATGAATAGGCTCGACCAAAAGTACCCAGCCCTGATGATTTTATAGGTTGTGGTTCTCCAAAAGTGATGTCCCCCACATAGGTTGTCATGAAAATCAAACATAATCTTTTGGGCCTCTTGTGGGTCTAAACATCTCAGGAGTACTCCTAGAGGGTATTTCCAATACAATATCTGGTCAATAAGTCAATATATAATTGCTTTGAGCTTTAAGGCTCTAGCCTTGATTTTCCCCATTCCACCAGATGGTCTTATCTCTTGCAAAAAAAAATATAATCTCTTTGTACCAGGTGCATTCTGCCAATGGAGGGTTGATTGGTGGACCTGCATAAGACAACTCAACTTGCTGATTTTCTGAGAAGGCATTGACAAATTTGACCTCCAAATATTTGCAATTAGATTCAACCAATAGCTTGTCTAAACCTTGGCCTTTAACTAGCTTGGTGGGCTTTATTTCCAGATCGAATTCAAGGATTTTGGAAATCCATTTACTCCTTCTTCCATCTATGTCAGGCTGAATGAGAATGTCCTTCACAGAGGTTGAAGGAACATATGCAATGATCTTTGAATGCAGTACATAGACTCTGAACGCTTTGAGAGATTTCACCAAGGCATAGGCATGCTTCTCCATGATGTCATATTTGGTCTCAGCGTCCCTCAGTGCTCTGCTGAAAAAGGAAGTAGGCTGCTCCAGGCCTTCAACATTCTTCTATAATAAAACAACTGCTACTGTATCAAAAGAAGCAAATGAAAATATTAGAAAATCCTTGAAATAATTAGGACTGGTAAGCACAGGTGCCTTAGTCAATGCCTTCTTGATTTGGTCGAAGGATTCTTTGGACCCAGTAGTCCATTTTACTTCATTTCCCTTCCTGAGCATGGCTGTTATGAGATTTACTATTTCAACAAAATTTGAAACAAACCTTCTCAGAAAATTAATTTTTCCCAGGAAGGATTGAACTTCCTTCTTGCATCTGGGAAGTGACAAGGTTTGAATAGCTTCTACCCTACTAGGATCAATTTTGAATCCCTCAACTGATACTATGTGTCCCAACAATTTTCCCTCCTGCATAGAAAATAAAGACTTCTTGGGATTTAAGGAGAGACCGAACCTTCGACATTTCGATAAGACCCTTCTTAAATGCTAACAATGTTCTTTATTAGAATGGGAAAAGATTGTAATGTTATCCAGATAGATGACCAAATTTTTTTCCTTTTCTCCAATGAAGGCGATGTCCATGGCTCATTGGAAGGTTTCTCTTGCATTCATCAATCCAAATGGAATTTTGGCATACATGAATGTGCCATAGGGTGTGGTGAAGGCCATATTTTCTCTGTCTTCAGGCATGGAAAAGATCTAATTGTATCTAGAAAATCCATCAATCATGGACATCCTGGATTCCCCTGTCACCCTCTGCAATATGTGTTCCATATTTGGCAAAGGGTAATTTTCCTTCTTAGAGCTCATGTTCAGGTTCTTGAAATCAACACACAGTCTGATTTCACCATTCTTCTTTCTTACTGGGAACATGTTGGCAACCCATTTAGAATATCTCAAAGGGACAATTATTTGGGCATCCAACAACTTCTTTACCTCCCTTTCCATAAAGGCAACAACATAGGATTTATTTGTCTTAATTTCTTCCTAAATGGTTTGGCCTCCTCCTTCAGTGGGATCTTATGCTCAATGACACTTGTGTCATATGTTATGAGGTCTTTATAGGTCCAAGAAAACACATCAACAAATTACCCTAATAGCTCAACATACTCGGCCCTTTGCTCCCTTGACAAGCTGCTTGACAGCTTGACAAATTTTGGATCCTCCTCTGTGCCAATATTGCACTCGTCCACATCAACATTCTCATATGAAATATTGCCTTTTACTTCCACATCATTTCTGTCAAATGGTCTTTCCAAAGGAACTAGTCCCTTTGGGATATGATTGCTAGGCAACTGGACAATATGATGATCAACAATTTTGTTCAGAAAAACATCAGCATGAGGATTCATTTCAGAATCAGGATCTCGATCAATGTGTAGTGCAGAAAATTCATCAACGGTCTCTAGGAACCTTTTGATCTCAAGATCATCTTCAAACACTTTCCAATGCTTGACATTATTAGGTATAGAGGGTCTATATTTAACTTCTACATCATACCCGAGCTTAGGTGGTAGGGGGAATCTGGAATTACTTTCTTAGATAACCAAAGAATCAACCAAGGCGTTCTCTTCCCTTGGAATAAATGAAATGTTGAAAGCTGAGAAAAAATTGTCAACTAGATCCTAGACTTCATTTCTGTAAATCCTAAGACGAGGGTGCTTGGCTTGATAAATATTTCTGATATGATGGACAATTAACTCGGCATCCCCAAACACTGATATTTATTTAATTCCCATGTCCTTTGCATCCCTCAAACCCAAAACAAGAGCTTCATACTCTGCCACCTTATTGGTAGTTTCAAATTCTAACTTGCAGGACAGAGTTATAATTTCTTGCATAGGTGAAACAAGGACCACTCCAGAACCAACACCTTCTCTAGAAGAGGCTCCATCAAAGAACATTTTTAAACATAAGTGACTAGAGGAGATTCTCCACAAAGAGCAAGGGACTATTTTCTGATTTCAAGAGGTGGTTCGAGAGCATTAGTAAGCTGCAATAAGCTAGATCCTAGATCAGTATCAAGTGCAAAAATGGGATGGTTGGTGGGGTCTGATTCATCATTAATAATGCATGCCAGCTGAGCTTCTCTATACAGTCTTCTATACTCCCCCCCAAACATAGGAATGGTATCATATGTGAGGTCCATCTGCAAGGTTCCCCTAAGTAGTTTTATCCAATATCTTGACAAGAGCATGCCAAACTTGGGGGGAACATCAACTACCACAATATCCATTACTACACTTTTCATGGGCAAATGAAACAAGGTCACAACCAGATATTTAATGACCCCAAGACACTACACTTTCCTAGAATCAAAAGAATACAAATCATGATAATATTTTGTGATTTCTAGTCCCAATTCATCCATGACAGTTTTGGGCATGAGATTATGAGAGGATCCTGAGTCTATCAAACAATTATGCAACACCTTGTCATGTATGTTCAGAGATGTATAGAAGGGAGGGGATGAATCATCTCTATCTTCTACCATGGGACCTAATATGACTGCTAGCTTTTCATCCTGAAGATTAACTGAGTCTAAGGAGTGAGATGCAGGTTCATACTGTAATAGCTTAGAGAGAGATCTTTTAAAATCCTCATGTTTGACTAGCTCTAAAAGGGGTAAAGGGATCCTAATCTTCTGAATTTCATGCTCAAAGTTGAAAGAGGAGGGGGGCTTCAAAATTTCTTTTATTTATGGGACAATACCTTTGGCTAATGGTGGGGGATTTTGTGTTTTCTTCTCCTTGCTGCCGTTCACTGTGTCTTTAGCAGGCTTCTCTGCTCTGGAAGGTTGATTAGGGACGTCAGATTTCCCTTCTTTCTTCTTAAACCTAAGGTTATATTTATTTGGATTACTATTGGTCTTGTCCCCTTTACTCAACTCATTTATTTGGATGTCCATGAGAGACTCTTCATATGCAGATTGAGTTAAATGGGGAAAAGGGGAGGTGTCTCCAAGACAATGGATTTCAGGATCTAACTCTTCTTCCTCACCTTCTACATCAACGAAAACATTATTTTGGAGAGGGGTTTGGATTTTCTGATCATCCCTATATCTACTTCTAGAATCTCTTGGAAGTATCTGAGGGGTATTGTTTTGTCTTCTGAGGTTGCCTCTGTTATCAGTACTTTGGGCACTCTTATAACTCTGTTTCCCTTCAAATTTCATCTTCTCCATCTCTATATAAAGAGATTTTACTAGCTTGGTCAATTCATCTACTTGAGGATGGGATGCAGAGGAAACTGAGGTTGAAGCTTCAGATCTCCCTCTTCCTCTGTCTCTATCAGTTTTATTCCTGAGTCTGTCAACTTCCAATACATTTGACTCTACTTCGAGGACTACATCTTGCATAGGAGCCAAGGAAGTAGCTCTTCTTTCTCTTAACATGAGGCAAAAATCAGGGTCAAAATCACTAGCATAAGTAATTTTAGCAAAGGCTTATGTAGGATTTATCTCAGCATGGATCTTATTGTACATTTTGTTGAATCTTTTGGAGAAATTAGAGACAAAATCTACCTCTTTTCTTTTTAGGGACCCAAAATCCGTGATATAATACATAAAGTATTTTTTACCCCCCCCATTGTCTCAAGAAGACATCATCTAAAGCCTCAATCCCAGCAATGGACCCAGGGGTTAATACTCTAAACCATTTCATAGCCTCACCATAAAGGCTCTCGACAAAAACTCTCATCCATACATCTTCATTTTCAATATTTAGATTGTTTGCATAACTGTAGAAGGAAACAAGGTGTTATTCAACAATTATGTCTTCTTCCCCAATGAATTTGGGCATGTATTTTAGGTAGTCTCCAGCAGGGAGAGCATTCATTGGTTGAGGTAGGACCAGAGGGGCATGTCTTGCAACCACTATGGCATCCATTATGTTCCTAGGGGGATTAGCGCCCACCATTGGGATGTGAGGTGGAGGAGAACAAGGAGGAGATGGAGCTCAAACATGGGAGACTGGGGGTGTGTTTCTGGGAGGAAAGGGAAACAACAAAGGATTAGGGGAAAAGGCTAGAGGGCTTGAGGGAACACAATTTCCCCTCTCTATAAAAGCAACAACTCTAACATGGGGAGGAGTGGTAAAACCCAGAGTGAGAAAATCTTCTGAGGTCTTGGGTCTAAACCATGGTACAACTTCAGGGGAGATAGGAGTGACAAGACTTTCTCCTTCCAATCCCATACTAGGAGAGGAGAAATCAGCAAGAACACTCCCAAACTTTAAGCTTCGTGAAACCCCAGTAGATGGTATAATAAGAAAAGGAGAAGCAACTATTGGAGTTTCTAAATGAGGGTGGTGAAAATCATCATAAATACCTGGTTCAATAGTAGAAGTACCTTGTTGAAGGGTCTTTATCCTTCCGATAATTTTCTCTAGGTCAAATTTAGGTGTTGCTAAATGTAGCTATGGAGTAGACCTCATGTGTCTGCCTATGAAATCCACAACTGAAACAGTGGATTCACCTCAATGGATTCACCAGGTGCAGGTTGCAATCTTCGATGTACTGAGTTCTGATGCACCTTCAGAACCAACAAGGCTTGTCGTTCAATCCTAGGGAGAATTTTCAATTCATCCCCAGCAATGACACCAGAAATGTTAGCACTAGAAGTCACCTCTGGATTGCATCAAAGATAAGCCCAATACCCATCAGTTTTTTATGTCACAATGAATAAATTTAAGGGGGTTCTAATGGATGAAAACTCAGGATAGTATCACTTTAACTCAGAAAACTGGGTCGGTATGCATGATCAGGTAAGGTCTCAATCTAAATTCAGTCAGTAAGTTGGGTATAGTGGTGAGTACTGGTAAGGAAGAACATTGAGAAAGGTGAGGAGACCTGCTATGGACATCTGGTCTTCCAACAACTAGGGGAGAGAAAAACTTAGAAGATAAGATCCTCTTGTCTTAGAACTTCAAGAAACTGAAAACATCACAACAACACTGCAATCAAACATACATTACAAAACCATCGTAACAAATCGACTAGATCCTCCATGCCCGAGCATTTAGTATCAGAGGCAAAAGAGATGAGAAAGAAGGTTGACTATTATTAGACAAGACGTCTCAAAATTCCATACATAATCAGAGAACCAGAGGCTTTACTAAAACTTTACAAGCGGGAGCTTAGCTCAACCATCGACCCAAACAAAATGGAAAAAATGCCTACATATACTTTGAACCATCTCCCACTTCCTGAGGCGATCCTGTCATGCTTTCAAAGCTTTGTGTTGATGAGCTTCTCTATCAGGTTGCACATGCAGACGTTGGTCAGACTACCCACACAGTATTCATTCAAATGTAACCTTTGTCATTCTGGACTAACTGTCTGCCTTTGCGTTTTTCCTTCTCTAACCTTCTATTTAAGGAAGGAGACGATGTCTCACCCACCTTCCATGCTTTCATTAATTGATTCATCAAGATCTGAGTGGGTAGAGTCAACGACTGTGCTTGGAATTCGTGGCGCTCGTTCCTTTGCCGTTTGTGATCTGCTGGATGTTAGCCTGGAATATTGGTAGGTGGATGAAGGATGCTGATGAGGAGGATCTTTCAAGGTGACTGGTGCAGGCTCAATAGTCTACAACAAATTCTTGGCGACCAAGTGGAAAGACATGATAATGGATATGGGACTGGGAAAGTGCGGGCACCAACATGCGAGAGATGAGGTGGGAATGTGTAAGGGTGATGCGGTGAGGAGAGGGGATGCAGTGG
>JZKD02S1660870.1:127891-143808 GCA_000966675.3 Picea glauca | reverse complement strand
TCAACAGGGTGGACTACGCGAGGTTCATCATCCATGGCTGGGGGATTATTTTTGTGTTCTTCCCCTTTGTCCTGGTTAAGTATTTATATGGGATGAGCATACTATGGTTCTTGCGATCTCCTAGGTTGAAGTCGCCGAACTTAAACATTGCGATCTTGTCCTGTTGTGCTCGAACTTTGAGTATCTCCTTCAGGAGGTATGCACTAACCATGGTGTACTCAAAATATCTTGGCACACTATCACATATCACCGCATTGGTCAGAGGCAGGATGTAGTTAGGAAATATGGTTGGGATCAAATTCACATTTTCTGGGTCATCTCTGTGCTTGGTTCTCTTTTCTGTGAAAACTCGGGATGGCCCGAATCCATGAGCGGTCGACGGAGAGGCTTGCACTCCTCTCGTCGAAGATGCTTGAATACTTGAAGACATTACTTTCTCAGCCATGAGATCGATGAGAAATTCTTCGACGATTTTCTCCACGACACTGAGCTCATTTGACATACATGCTTGGATCGTATGGATGAATGAATGCAAAAAACAATAGAACCGATGTCGATATTACTAATCACAGTGCGGTAGAATTGAGTTCTCTCTGATACAATTCGAAAAAGTGTTCTCAGTGCAAGAATCGACAGAATAAGTAAGAAGAAATGTAATAGATCTCTCCAATGGTGGAGAAGCCTTTATTAGTTCAGTTCTGCCCATTCTGGCGCTGTGCCAATGGTCTGATGGTGGGATTTATGACCATAAATATCATTCTATCCATTCATGGCATCGGTCTAATGGTTATATTGTTCCCAATGACTATATGTCTTTGCCATGGAGAAATGCCATGTGACATGGTTCTAGTATCCTAACGAAGTTCTAGTTTTGCAAATTGTCCTTCGTAGGGTGCATGGGTAATAATTCTTCTTTATCTGGGGTAGGTGCTTCAGCCTTCTGTGTGTCTTCATGGGTTATTTCAACTTCGGCATCCAAGTTAAATAGCTTTGATCTGTTCTCCTTTTCCTCAATTAAATGCATGATTCTCCTAGTCATGAAATCTTCTAATTCTTTCTTTTTCTTCTCTAAGACTTCTTCTTCTTTCCTTCTAGTCTGATCCTTCTCGATCTAGGGTTTTCCTAGTAACATAGTAAATGGGGTGCTCATCTCAATAAATTTAACAACCTCAAAATCTTCCTCTGTCGAAGTTCCATGAGCACTCATAGATATCTAGTAGGAATCATAGCAGGCTTTCCTACAACTTCCCAAGTTCTTTCTGTCATGAAATTCACCTGTGTTTTTTCATCCAGAACACAGTCAATGTCGAATTCTCATATTCTTACTTCTATTTGCTCTTTCTCTTTTAAGATCTCTGATAGATTAGTATCTTGGTGGTCATTCATGGTTTCTTTCATCTGTAATAGTATAGTCTCTGATTCCTTCTGGGGTTCTACCAAGGTCTCAATTTCTTGACGTTTCTCAGGGTCTACTTGTTCCAGATTCATTTTTTCAAGCTTAGCAATCATTCTAGGGAAATCCAAAACTTCATGGTCCATAGCTTTACAACAAATACAAATAGGTCTTCTACTAGGATAATGCTTAGAAATATTTCTCGGTCTTCTACAACTGTAACAAAGGGTTAATCTTCTCTTTCTCTTAAATGATCCCCAACCTTTCCTATACTACGCACTAGGATCATAGTAGTTAACCTGCAAAAAATTATTTCTAGGATCCTCCATCCATTTGTTAGTCCAAAAATTATTTCTATGCATAGGTATAACATATCTTTCACTATTCTTATCAGATCTAGTCAAGTCAAACCTTCTTTCATCTAGCCGTGCCCTACTTTTCAAGCTAGGATGAAATTTATCAAACATACCTAGATCCATTCTTTAGAAATAAAAGTTTCCACTAATATTACCTTTAACAAAGCACAAAGGTTCCAAATATTACCTCTTCTCTTCATATCGAACTTCTTTTTTCAGCACAAAGCTTCACAAATTAGGTAGAATACTATGCACTAGGGAAACATATATACACACAGATCTTTCACAGTTTCATGTCAAATATTCACATAGAGCTTCTTTTTCCTCAGTTCCCAATAATCATAGTTTCAAGTCCCGACAACAGAACCATTTTTTGGCACAGGGGCAGACTGAGGGTTCAATGCTACAACAACGCACCAACAAAACCCTAACTACCAACCCTTTTGGCAACACCTGAGAAGCAGATGAAGTCTCACCCGAGGTAGAGGCAAGGGTGGTTGCAGGACTCCAGTGTCTGCAACCTTAGCTGGGACACAGATATGTGATTGTAACACCTTGACAAATAACTTAGAAATATATTTCATCAATGTTTAACCAATATATACTTCGTAGGTAAAACTCTAACTATATAGGATCGCAGTATTCAACCAGATCTAGCAGATTCAGTCACTAAGCACATTCACACAAGTCAAATCCAACATTTACTCTCACTATTAAGCACAAAGGAACAATATATCTACCTATCATTCATCTATATCAAATCACTAATCAAGTAAATACATAAACACATCAACACATCACACAAAGAATTCACAACACAGGATGTACGTGGTTCACCCCCACCCTGGGGCTACGTCCACCAACTCTTCGTCTTCTTTATTAGCTTTCTTCAATATTCTTACATGCATAGATCCTTCAGATCGACTTCATAGAGGATAGGAGATCTACACACTCTTTGCTATATCCTCCTTCCCCAAGATAGGTTACAACACAAAGCCTACAGACAATCCCTTACAACCACTTACACTCATCCTTGCAAACATACACAAAGCACTTACAACTATTAATTGCACTCAACACCACTTTCAACTGACTTGTCATTCACACTTATCCATTTATACTCACTACATTTCCTAGAATCTATTTGTACATTACAAAATTAGGCCTAAACATGGGTAAACCCATGGGCCGACATCCCTATACTCATTACATAATCCCAAATCCCAAAAATCCTTAAAAGGGGGCCGAGATTCCATGATATTCGCTTTGTCTTGCGCTCCACCTTCTACAGCCTATCGAAGTCTGAAAAATAGATCACACATGACCAAGGATCCTCAAAACTTGGTCAAGGGCCAATAATCCCCCAACACTCACTTGTGGCTCATCCCGAGTCACTCTGATCTAGATAATTATGCCTCAAAATCCTCGAGCTTGGCTTGAGCTACTTCAAATTGTTGATGTGCCATGACCTCCTATTCATCGAACTCTTGGATAACAGCTTCGTTGATAGGTCCCTCTAGGCATTGTTCTTCTGCAGTGACAACTTGTTCTAGTTCTTCTCCTTGGCCTTCGATCTTTATGAACAATTAGCAAGCTTCATCCTGTATAGGTTGGAGCCTCTGAGTCACTTCCATGACTTTTCTCTGAATAGTGTGGATAGATTTTGTGAGCTGGTCTACTTGATGTGTGACTCGGTATTCTACCTTTGGCTATAATCCTTTCACCAAGCGAAGTGCTATGTTGACTTCTTCTTTCACTTCAATTTTCTCTACAAGCAACTATTTTTTTTCCTGCTGAATCTGTGCTTTGTCGTCTTCAAACTTTGTCTGGAGGGAAACCTTCTCCTGCTCTACAACTCGTTGTTGTTCTACTATTACTTCTTGCACTTGCTTCAAGGCCCGGGTGGCTTATTTTGTTTCTTCTTGTGTGTGACAAAGGTGAGCTTCAGTCACATCATCTAGTCTTCGAAGTTGGGCTGGCTCATCCCCCAACTCTGGTTCTCCCCATGGAAGGGGTGAAATGGACACTGCGTGACTGGATGAAAGGGCTTGTTGTACTACTCAGAGCTCGACCTCGATTCTTTTGTACATCTCCTCCTTCTTGGCTTCTTGCTTCTATAAGATTTCCTACGAGGCGTTGTTCACAACTGCGATGATGAAGTCAAAATCATTGATAGTGAGCATAGTATGCATCTTGGTCAAAGTGGCTTTGGATTTCTTCTAGGAAGAGATTTCCGGGGGAGAAACCTTCCTCTTCTTCAGGGGATCAGCCTCATCTCTAGGAGGTGTTACTTCACCTTGCTTTTGCTCATTTTATTTTCCATTTATTTCTTCTACTTCGTCATCACCCCCTCGGTCAAGTGATATTGAAGCAGTCTTTTCTGATGCTCTTCTTAAGTCTTAGACTTCTTCAGTATTCTTCCTTCTGCTAGGTCCTGGTGTGTCATGTTCCTTGTGAGCGACCTCCAAGTTGTCAAGTTCGGGGTCAGACATCTTTGTAGGGTCAGCAGTGATAAGGAGGTATGCTGACCAGTCCTTTGTGATCTCCTCGAGGTCCTCTTCTGTGAGATTGTAGTATGACTTAAGCTCCTCCTTATGTTCATCTTATCACGCAGTAATATAGAGGAAGTGTCGATCTACGCAAAAATTCATGAGGGGTTTGAACTGCTATAGGGTGTTCGACGTCATGCAAGGTTCAACTTCCATGGCTCTCTTCCCCTGGAGATAATATGTGTGAAAAAATACATTCGAATGTCACTGTTTTTCGATGTCACTTGAGTACTATAGCGTGGTGAACTTCACAGCTGGTGGCTTGAACGGTTCAATGTCAGGGAAGGTTGCACCTTCTGGCATCGCCAAAGCAATAAACACGATGAGGATCAGGAGGAAACTAAAGTGGAACTCGTAGCCTTGATCATGTGCTTCACAACAGTCTAATTCTAGTGATTCACTAGGTACGTCACCTAGTTCATCTATAGGGATTCCACGCATTTCCCTGTGAGGTCAGTGAAAAACCTTGTGACCTGCGTGGGTATGTTCTTTCTCAAAATCTTTCCTGTGATTAATTTGCATGCTAGGCACACTGTTCCATTATGGATGGAAGCTACCTTGTACCCTCACTTCCCATTCTCAACATCATCGTAGGTATCCTTGATCTTCTGTGCTAACGCGAGATCTGTGGCTTTTCCTGGATAGAAGTCCTTCGGGTCAGGTCCTTTCATACTCAATCCGGTGATCCTATGGATCAATGTCGGATCGAATGTGATATGATAGTCTATCCATAAGTAGCCTCCATGGTAACAAGAAAGTAGGATCTTGAAACAAGCGTTAAATTCCTGGTGCCTTCCAAAGTGTGGGATTTTCATTACATTCAATAGGGTGGAATACGCGAGGTTCATCGTCCATGGCTGGGGGATTATTTTTGAGTTCTTCCCCTTCATCCTGGTTAAGTATTTATATGGGGTGAGCATACTATGGTTCTTGCAGTCTCCTAGGTTGAATTCGTTGAACTTCAACATTGCGATCTTGTCCTACTATGCTTGAAATACACGTATACGCTTCGGGAGGTACGTAGTAACCATGGTGTACTCAAAATCTATCGGCACACTATGAGGAATCACCATGCCGAATAGAGGATATATGTAGTCAAGAAAGATGGTCGAGATCAACTTTTCATTTGCTACGTCATCTTTGTGCTTGGTTCTCTTTTCTGTGACAACTTGGGATGGCCTAGATCCACGAGCGGTCAACGAAGAGGCTTTCACTCTTCTTGTTGAGGATGTTTGAATACTTGCAGACATTACTTTCTTGACCATGAGATCGATGAGAACTTCTTCGATGATTTTCTCCACGGTGCTGAGCTCGTCTGATATATTGGCTTGGATCGGATGGATGAATGAATGTGTAAAACAATAGAATTGATTTCAATCTTACTAATCACAACGTGGTAGAAATGTGTTTTCTTTGATACAATTCACAAAAGTTTTCTCGGTGCAACAGTCGATAGAATAAGTAGGCAACAACATAACAGACCTCTCCAGTGGGCGAGAAGCCTTTATTAATTTAGTTCTGCCCATTTTGGCGCAATCCCAATGGTTTGGTGGTTGGATTTTTGACCATAAATGTCGTTCTAATCATTAGTGGCATCGGCCTAATGATTATACTGTTCCCAACGGCTATATTTCTTCACCATGGAGAAATTCCATGCGACGTTGTTCTGATATCCTGGAGAAGTTCCAATTTTGCAAATTTTCCTTCTATGAAGATCCCTCTGGAACTTTCTGTAACTTTTCAATATTTGATATCTTCTTGCTGAGCTTTCGAGCCTTCTTTCTAGTTAGCTTTGTCTCATTATTCCTCTTTCCATTTTGATTCTTGTCTTCTTTTGGCATAGTAACTTCGCATTGTTGAGTTTCCTTCGTGGGGTGCATGGGTAATACTTCTTCTTTATCTAGGGTAGGTGATTTAGTCTTCTGTGAGATTTAGTGGGTTCTTTCAACTTCAACATCCAAGTTAAATAGCTTTGATCTATTCTCCTATTCCTCAATCAAGTGCATGACTCTCCTAGTCATGAAATCTTTTAATTCTTGCTTTTTCTGCTCTAATACTTCTTCTTCTTTCCTTCTAGTTTGATCCTTCTCGATCCAGGGTTTTCCTAGTAACATACTAAATTGAGCGTTGTTCTCAATAAAACTAACAAACTCAAAATCTTCCTCTATCGAAGTTCCATGAGAACTCATAGATATCTGGGTAAGTCTTCCACATAGGGTTATCAGTTTTCCTCTAAACATGCCTATTCCTCCCAATGAAGGAATCATAGCAGGCTTTCCTACAGCTTCCCAAATTATTTCTTTCATGACATTCATCTGTGTTTCTTCATCTAGACCATAGTCTTTGTCGAATTCTCCTATTCTTACTTCTATTTTCTCTTTCTCTTTTAATATCTCTGATAGATTAGTATCTCGGTGGTCATTAAGAGTTTCTTTCATCTGCAATAATACAGTCTTTGATTCCTTCTGTGGTTCTTTCAAGGTCTCAGTTTCTTGACCTTTCTCAGGGTATAATTGTTCCATATTCATTGTTTCAACATTAGCAATCATTATAGGGAAATCCAAAACTTCATGGTCCATATCTTTAAAACAAACACAACTAGGTCTTCTACCAGGACATTGCTTAGTAGGATGTCTCGATCTTCTACAACTATAACAAAGGGTTAATCCACTCTTTCTCTTAAATGATCCCTATCCTTTCCTGTACTGTGCACTTGGATCATAGTAGTTAACCTGCAAAAAAATATTTTTAGGATCCTGCATCCATTTGTTAGTCCAAACATTCTTTCTATGCATAGGTATAACATATGTTTCACTATTCTTATCATATCTACTAAAATCAAACCTTCTTTCATCTAGTCGTGCCCTACTTTTCAAGCTAGGATGAAATTTATCAAACATACCCAGATCCATAGTTTAGAAGTAAAAATTTCCACTAATCTTAACTTTAACAAAACACAAAGCTTCTAGATCTTACCTCTTCTCTTTAGATCAAACTTATTTTCTTAACATAGATCTTCACAACTTAAGCAGAATATTGCACACTAGGGAAACAGATCTACGTACATAGCTTTCACAGTTTCATGTCAGATCTTCACATAGAGCTTATTTTTCCTTAGTTCCCAACAATCATAGTTTCAAGTCCCGTTAACGGAACCATTTGTTGGCACAGGGGTAGACCCAAGGTTCAACACTACAACAATGCTCCAGAAAAACCCTAACTACCATCCCTTTCGGAAACACCTGCGAAGGAGATGAAGTCTCATCCGAGGTAGAGGCAGGGGTGGTTGCAGGACTCCAGTGTCTGCAACCTTAGCTGGGACACACATCTGTAATTGTAACACCTTGATAAAGCACCTAACAATATAGTTTATCAATGTTTAACCAATATCTAGTTCGCAGGTAAAAGCCTAATTATAGAGCATCACAATATTCAACCAAATATAGCATCAAGCAACACTTAGCATGACGAAACAGATCATATCTAGCAGATTCAAGCACTAATCACATTCACACATGTCAGATCCATCATTTAATATCACTATTAAGCACAAAGCAACAACAAATCTACCTATCATTCATCTATATCAAAGCACTAAGCAAGTAAATACATAAACACATCAACACATCGCACAAAGAATTCACAACACAGGATGTATGTGGTTCACCCCCACCCTGGGGCTACATCCACCAACTCTTCATCTTCTTTATTAGCTTTCTTCAATCTTCTTACATGCACAGAGCCTTTAGATCGACTTCACATAGGACAATATATTTTCACACTCTTCGCTAGATCCTCCTTCCCCAAGCTAGGTTACATCAAAAAGCCTACATACAATCCCTTACAACCACTTGCACTCGTCCTTGAAAACATACACAAAGCAATTAAGACTGTAACTTTCACTTAGCACCACTTTCAACTGACTTGTCATTTGTGCTTAGCCATTTATACTCACTACATTGCCTAGCATCTATTTATACATTACAAAATCGAACCTAAACATGGGTAAACTGATGGGATGACATCCCCATACCTGTTACATAATACCAAATCCCAAAAATTCCTAAAAGGGGGTTGAGATTACGTGATCTCTGCTTTGTCTTGTGCTTCGCCTTTGACAACTTGTCGAAGTCCCAAAAATAGGTCACACATGACCAAGGATACTCAAAAATTGGTCAAGGGCCAACATGCCCCCAACACTTACCTATGACTCATCCCGAGTCACTATGATCTGGATAATTCTGGCTCAAAATTCTCAAGATTGGCTCGATATGCTTCGACTTGTTGCTGTTCCACGACCTCCTTCTTAGTGAACTCTTGGATAACAACTTCATTGATAGGTCCCTCTAGGCGTTGTTCTACTGCAGTGATGACTTGTTCTAGTTCTCCTCCTCGGCCTTCAATCTCTACGAATAGTTGGCAAGCCTCATCCTGTATAGGTTGAAGACTCTCAGTCACTTCCATGAATTTGATCTGAACGATGTGGACCTGCTCTTGAGATCACTTCATTATTTCAATAGCTGACAGGGGCTTCAACTCCACCTGTATTGTTTCTTCTTGATACTTCACCTTTTGGAGTTATGATTCAAGTGTCTTCAGTTCTAGATTCTCAGTGAGTCGCTCATACGTCTGGGCACTGCGATTACTCAGTTGTTTACATTTCAAGCCGAGGTCCTTTATTCTTTCAACCGTGCCTCAAGAAGTTGCTTCCCCTTGATCCCTCACATCCTGTGGGGTGTCAGGAACTGTGCAGAGCTCTAAGTATGCTATTATTTGTTGTATCTTCTGGATAGCTTCTGCGAGATGGTCTACTTGATGTGCGACTTGGTCTTCTGCCTTTGGCTCTAAGCCTGTCATTGAGTGAAGTTCTCTGTTGACTGCTTCTTGCACTTCGAGTTGCTCTGCGAGAAACTGTTTTTTTTCCTGTTGCATCTGTTCTTTCTCCTCTTTAAACTTTGTTTGGAGGGAAACCTTCTCCTGATCTGCAACTCAACATTGTTCTACTATTACTTATTTCACTTGCTTCAAGGCATGGGTGGCTTGTTCTATTTCTTCTTGTGCACAACGAAGGTGAGCTTCAGTCACATTAGCTAGTATTCGGAGTTGGTTCGGATCATATCCTAACTTTGGTTCTCCCGATGAAAGGGGCGCAGTGGAAACTGTGCAACTGGACTGAAGGGCCTGTTGTACTCCTCATATCTCGACCTTAATTCTATCGTACATCTCCTCTTGCTTGGATTCTTGTTTCTGCAATATTTCCTGTGAGGCATCGTTCACAATTACAATGATGAAGTCAAAATCATCAATAGTGAGCACAGTCTGCATCCTCGTCAAAGTGGCTCTGGATTTTTTTAGGGAAGAGGGTTTCTGGGGAAAAAAATTCATCCTCTTCAGGGGATCATCCTCGTTTCTAGGTGGTGTTCCTTCACCTTTCTTCTTCTCACCTTCTTTTCCATTTAATTCTTCTACTTCTTCATCACCCCCTCAGTCACATGATATTGAAGCAATATTCTCTGATGTGCTACTTAAGTCTTGAACTTCTTCGCTCTTCCTTCTACTGGGTTCAGGAGTGTCATGTTCCTTGTGAGTGGCCTCCGAGCTGTCAAGTTTGGGGTCAGACATCTCTGAAGGGTCAGCAGGGATAAGGAGGTCTTTTGACCAATTATTGGAGATCTCCTTGAGGTCCTCTTCTGTGATCTTGTAGTACAACTTAAGGTCCTCCTTATATTCATTTGCTCATGTAGTAATATAGAGGAAGTGTCAAACTGCATGGAACTTCATCAGGGGTCTGAACCACTGTAGGGTGTTCGACGTCATGCGAGGTTTAGCATCGATGGCTCTCTTTAGCTGGAGATAATATGTGTGAAAAAATGCATTCGACTGCCACTATTTTCCCATGTTTCTTGAGTACCAAAGTGTGGTGAAATTCATAGCGAGTGGCTCGAATGGTTCAATGTCTGGGAAGGTCTCACCTTTCGGCATCTCCCAAGGAACAAATGTGATGACGATAAGTAGCCAGCTAAAGTGGAAATCGTAGCCGATAATGTGCTTCGCGATAGTCCAATTCCAATTGATTAACTAGGTACTTCACCCAGTTCATCTGTAGGCCTTCCATGCATTTCCCTGTGAGTTCAATGACAAACCCTATGACCTGCGTGGGTTTGTTCTTTCTCACAATATTTCCTATGATTAATTAGCATGCTATGTGGACTGTGCCATTCTGGATGGAAGATACCTTGTAGCCTTGCATCCCCTTCTCAACAACCCGATAGGTATCCTTGATCTTCTATGATAACGCGTGATCTGTGGCTTTTCCTGGATAGAATTCCTATGGGCCGGGTCCTTGCATACTAAATCCGGTGATCCTATGCATCAACGTCGGATCGACTATGATACAACAATCTAGCCATAAGTAGCCTCCATGGTAACATTAAAGTGGGAGCTTGACATAGGCGTTAACTTCCTAGTTCCTTGAAAAGTGTGGGATTTTCATTACATTCAACAGGGTGGACTGCGCGAGGTTCATCGTCCATTGCTGGAGGATTGTTTTCGATTTCTTCCCCTTTGTCCTGGTTAAGTATTTATACAGGGCGAGCATACTATGGTTCTTGTGGTATCCTAGGTTGAAGTCGTTGAACTTCAACGTTACGATCTTGTCCTACTGTGCTTGAACTATGCATATCCCTTTAGGAGGTACGAAGTAACCATGTTGTACTCAAAATCTCTCGTCACACTATCACGACTCACCGCACTATCTAAAGGCAAGATGTAGTCGGGCAATATGGTCGAGATAAGCTTCTCATTTTCTAGGTCATCTCTATGCTTGGTTCTCTTTTCTATGACAACTCAGGATGGCCCAGATCCATGAGCGGTCGATTGAGAGGCTTGCACTCCTCTCATCTAGGATACTTGAATACTTACAGACATTACTTTCTTGTCCATGAGATCGATGAGAGCTTCTTCAATGATTTTCTCTGTGGCGTTGAGCTCGTTTGACATACACGCTTGGATCGGATGGGAGAATGAATGCGCAAAATAGTAGAAATGATGGCGATCTTACTAATCACAATGCGGTAGCAATGAGTTCTGTCTCATACAATTCTCAAAAGTGTTCTCGGTGCAACAATCGATGGAATAAGTAGGAAGCAACGTAATGGATCTCTCCAATGGGCGAGAATCCTTCATTAATTTAGTTATGCCCATTCTCACATAGTCTCAATGGTATGATGGTGGGATTTATGACCACAAATGTTGTTCTAACCATTCATGATGTCGGTCTAATAGTTACACTGTTCCCAATGGCTATATTGCTTCGCCATGGATAAATTCCATGTGATGTTGTTCTGATATCCTTGCAAAGTTCCAGTTTTGCAAATATTCCTTCTACGAAGTTCCCTCTGGAACCTTCTATAACTTTTCAATATTTTCTCTCTTCTTGCTGAGATTTTGAGCCTTCTTTTTAGTGCGCTTCATCTTGTTATTCCTCTTTCCATTTTGATTCTTGTCTTCTTTTGGCATAGTAACTTCACACTATTGAGTTTCCTTCGTGGGGTGCACGAGTAATACTTCTTCTTTATCTAGGGTAGGTGCTTCAGTCTTCTGTGAGTCTGCATGGGTTCTTTCAACTTCGACATCCAAGTTAAATAGCTTCGATCTATTCTCCTATTCCTCAATCAAGTGCGTGATTCTCCTAGTGAAGAAATATTTTAATTCTTGTTTTTTCTACTCTAAAAGTTCTTCTTCCTTCCTTCTAGTCTGATCCTTCTTGATCTAGGGTTTTCCTAGTAACATAGTAAATAGAGCATTGTTCTCGATAAATTTAACAACATCAAAATTTTCCTCTGTCGAAGTTCCATGAGCACTCATAGATATATGCGTAAGTCTTCCACATAGGGTTATCAATTTTCCTCTAAACAATCCTATTCGTCCCAATGAAGGAATCATAACAGTCTTTCCTATAGCTTTCCAAGTTCCTTCTGTCATGACATTCACATGTGTTTCTTCATCTAGAACATAGTCAATGTCAAAGTCTCCTATTCTTACTTATATTTTCTCTTTCTCTTTTAAGATCTTTGATAGATTAGTATCTCAGTGGTGATTCAAGGTTTCTTTCATCTATAATAGTATAGTCTCTGATTCCTTCTGGGGTTCTACCAAGGTCTCAGTTTCTTGACCTTTCTCAAGGTATACTTGTTCCATATTCATTTTTTCAATATTAGCAATCATTATAGGGAAATCCAAAACTTCATGGTCCATAGCTTTACAACAAATACAACTAGGTCTTCTACCGAGACATTCCTTAGCAAGATGTCTTGGTCTTCTCAAACTGTAACAAAGGGTTAATCCTCTTTTTCTCTTAAATGATCCCTAGCCTTTCCTGTACTGTGCACTAGGATCATAGTAGTTAACCTGTAAAAAAATATTTCTAGGATCCTGCAACCATTTGTTAGTCCAAACATTCTTTCTATGCATAGGTATAACATATCTTTCACTATTCTTATCATATCTACTCAAATCAAACCTTATTTCATCTATCTGTGCCCTACTTTTCAGGTTAGGACGAAATTTATCAATTATACCCAGATCCATACTTTAGAAATAAAAATTTCCACTAATCTTACCTTTAACAAAGCACAAAGCTTCCATATCTTACCTCTTCTCTTCATATCAGACTTCTTTTGTTAGCACAAAGCTTCACAAATTAAGTAGAATACTGTGCACTAGGGAAACAGATCTACGCATAGAGCTTCACGGTTTCATGTGAGATCTTCACCTAGAGCTTCTTTTTCCTCAGTTCCTAGCAATGACAGTTTCAGGTCCCGACAATAGAACCATTTGGTTTCATAGGGGAAGAACTAGGGTTCAATGCTACAACAACGCACCAACAAAACCCTAACTACCGTCCCTTTCAGCAACACCTGCGAAGCAAATAAAGTCTCACCCGAGGTAGAGTTAGGGGTGGTTGTAGGACTCCATTGTTTGCAACCTTAGCTGGGACACAGATCTGTGATTGTAACACCTTGACAAAGCACTTAGAAATATAGTTCATAAATGTTTAACCAATATCTACTTCAGAGGTAAAACCCTAATTATAGAGCATCGCAATATTCAACCAAATCTAGCATCTAGCAACACTTAGCATGATGAAACAGATCAGATATAGCAGATTCAAGCAGTAATCACATTCACATAGGTCAGATCCAACATTTACTCTCATTATTAAGCACAAAGCAACAACATATCTATTTCATTCATCTATATCAAATCACTAAGAAAGTAAATACATAAACACATCATCACATCTCACAAAGAATTCACAACACAGGATGTACGTGGTTCACCCCCACCCTGGGGCCATGCCCACCAACTCTTTGTATTCTTTATTAGATTTATTCAATCTTCTTACATGCACAATGCCTTCAGATCGAATTCCCAGAGGACAATAGATTTGCACACTCTTTTCTAGATCCTCCTTCCCTAAGCTAGGTTACATCACAAAGCCTACATGCAGTCCCTTATAGCCACTTGCACTCAGCCTTGCAAACATACACAAAGTAGTTACAACTATTACTTGCACTCAAAACCACTTTCAACTAACTTGTCATTCACACTTAGCCATTTATACTCACTACATCACCTAAAATATATTTATACATTACAAAATAGGGCCTAAACATGGGTAAACCCATGGGCCGACATCCCCATAGCCATTACATAATCCCAAGTCCCAAAAATCCCTAAAAGGGGGATGAGATTCCATGATCTCTTCTTTGTCTTGTGCTCCGCCTTCGATAGCCTGTTGAAGTCCCAAAAATAGGTCACACATGACCAAGGATCCTCAAAACTTGATCAAGGGCCAACATGAAGACGTTTTGATCTTCCGCTTAGAAACGTGGAGTTACCTCTTTATAGGCGTTGTTTTGATAACATTGGTTCACCAGAGTCAGTGTGTGAGACTTTTGTGGACTTGAATGATCCCACAATGGGAGAACCTATGCATAATATCTTCATGTCTAAAGTTACTGACGATACCAACCAAGGAACCCCTTTGCAAGGGGATTATTGTACTTTTCCTTTCTTCATAAATGTTGGTGTCCCTTTGATGGCCACTTTGTACATTCTTGTGTTGAATGTGGGACTACCAGTTTGGTTGGGCACCATTCCAAATGTACTGAATGCTCTTGATGCTTCTCAGTTAAGAAATTTATGTCATGGGAACCATGTTGATGTTCCTTCGTCAACAAAGTCTTCTTTTCATCCTTCTCTCGTCTCTGGTGAAAGTACAGTTACTAGTAACCGGAAGTCTAAATGAAATAGAAAGAGGAAGAATATGAAGAATAAATCACCAAACTCATCGAGTCATGTTGGAGATAGGTCGAAAACCTCTGCAAGTCACGTTGAAGAACAACACCCAACCTCTACAAGTAATGCTGGGGGAAAAACTCTAGTTACTACTAGTCATACTGGCAATAGGTCTGTAGCCTCTGTGAGTCATGTTATCGACCCATCATCAACCTCTACAAGTCATGTTGGAGATGTGAAACCTTCCACTACTAGTCATGTTGGGGGAATTGATTTTGTTGAGAAACCTAGACGGATATGATGTAAGCCTAAGTTCCCTTGTAATCTTTGCAAGGGAGATCACCTTACTCATTTATTCCCTGGCTTTCCAGAGGTATGAAATTGTGGTCCCTGTCTACAAGATCTTCTGATTCTGAGTCTTTTGAGGTTACCTCACAGTCTATTCAACCATTGGTTGAGAAAGTGGTCATGTCGATGCAGTCATCGGCTGATCCCACTCCTCTTTTGGGGGGTGAGGTTCATTTAGACCATGTATTCTTGCAGCCTATTCAACCATTGGTTGATAAAGTGGTCATGCTGATGTAGTCATCAACTGCCCACTCCTCTTTTGGGGGCTGAGGTGCCTTTAGACCATGTAGTCTCACATCCTATCCAACCATTGGTCGAGAAAGTGATCATGCCGATGCAGTCTTCAACGGACCCCACTCTTCTCTTGGGGAGTGATGTGTCTACTAACTATGTTTTTATCATTTCTAGTTTAGTACTTTCAGAATAAGGGGGCATTCTTCTCTCTTAGAGCACACCCCCTCCAAGCCTTAGGATCGTTTCCTTTGATTGGAATGACCTTGTTGAGCCTCGTCTTCCTTCTTCTGCACCTTTTCAAGTAAGGGTTGAAGTTAATTAAAAAAACATTTATCGATGTATTGTGGATGAAGGTGCCTCTAAAAGTATTTTATCCTCCTCAGTTTGGAAAATCTTGGGATCTCCTGAGATTTTTTCTGATTCACATGAGATGTATTGTAATGTCCCCACATTGGGGCATTATCACAGGGTAGAGATTTATGATGACCAGAGTAGCCAGATGGGTGCTAGAGAGAGTACAGGGGTATTTGACAGGCATTGTGGGGTCCATCTTGCATTGATGATCATATTCCATCATTATGAGCCATTCTACACAGGTTGGCTTTGGTTTCATTGCATTCCAACAATTTCCATGGTTTTGACTATTTCAAGCTATAAGTTAATGGAATTCACTGAAGAGGTCATTTTTGGCACATTACTTGGAGGAACCTCTCAGTGTAATAGCTCATTGGAATC
>JZKD02S1660870.1:64547-89042 GCA_000966675.3 Picea glauca | reverse complement strand
ATTTGGATACTCTAGGAAGAAGTTATGATTGTTTTACCTGGAACACCTTCTTGAGACTAGTCAATAAGACTAGTCAGATACCCTATCTTACACAAGGTGTATATACAAATTTAAGGTGAACCAGAAGATGAAATGTTTACCATAGATACCCTACTAATGTCTATAAATAGCCTCTGGATTTTAGGTTCTGAAACATTACAGAATTTTTTTTATAGAGAAAATCCCACAATGACTCAGTTCAAGATGATTCCAAAACCCTATCTTGTACAGGTTGTATCTCAGAAATTGTAAGGCCTCAAGAGCTGAATTTTGAACCCAATGTACCTTGATCCGTCTACTAAATATCCTCCAAGACGTTCTTTCTGAAACATTGTATAAAACAAGTTATAGAGAAAATTCCAAGGTGTCTCAGATGTAGCAGCGAAACACTAAGACCTTGAGCTCTGATACCATATGTTAAGAACCAAATATCAATATAGCATAGAAAAACCTCAGAAACAGTACTCAATGCCTTGAGAAAGATATAATTTCAAATAATAAGCCTCTTCTAGGGGAAAACCTCCTTTTACCCCACTTAAATGTTCAAGGACAAGATGATTCAAAATGAAAATGTCTCCTTGGTATATATAGGAGACTAGGAGGTATAATTACAACTAATGGCCTAAAGATAACATAAATAAAATAAAATTACTAATATAATATGCCCCAATTAAGGGGTAATGAGCCAATATTAGGGATTAACAATTAATGTCAGTATGGAACCCATAAACCCATGTGCGACTAACACACCAAAATGAACACCACTGTTTAGAAAACTGATTTTTTAGAGAAGGAAGACAGCAGGAAGTACATCTACACAAGGAACAAAAACTGGGGGAGCCAGTTTAGGGAATTAGTCAAGTATCTACACTGTGCGGAGGAAGCAGTTCATCATTTATGATGGTAGGACAGGATGTCACCATCAGGTTACCATAATTTCAAGGAGAGGCAACAAAATAGCCTGAGAAACACTTGTTCATTTGTGCAAAGATCTGGAAAGAAGAATAAATCACTAATGAAGATACTAAACTTGTGCAGTTAGCCATCACGCTAAGAGACCACAAACTAGACTAGTACATGAATCTAGATGTAAACAGTGCACCTGGGACAACAAGGACACTGGCATACATTAAGAAATTACTAATTAATGAGTTCCAAAAGTAGAGCTCAAAGGATCAATACATGAATGGGATAATAGAAATATGACAGAAACCAGTAGAATTTGTCTAGGAAATTGACCAAGGATTTAAACATCAGAAAGGGAAATTGAGGTATGCCATGATTGACATGTAGCATAGGCATCCATTTGTGAATTATTTGTTACCACACCTGAAATACCCACTCAGACAACATAAATTCCAATCTCAAGCAGAGGCTCTACAGGCAGCGGTTGAGGAAAATATATGAAATGATATTACTCAAGCATTTTTAGATATTACTTGGCTAAATAAATATATATAGGAATATCACCCTATGTTTATAGCCATAAAAAATTGTTTCCTAATCAACAAGTATTGATTATGAGTGCTTAGGCTGATTTTTTTTTCGTAAATGAAAGTTTGCTAAAAAATTAGATATTTATGTAATTTTCTGAATATAACAGATGATGAAATAAATATAGAGACAGAAGTAAAAACATCAAGTTAATAATCAAAACAGATGAGACATAAAGCAATCGTCTATTCCATTCCAAATTATCAAAAGAATCATTCTCTTTACATAATTCCCTGAGGACGTTTGGACCAAAGTCAAACTTAGATGTCCACGATGAAAACCATACAAAAGGACTTCTGCCAAAAAGTAAAAAACTGAACTTTAAAAGCTGGATCATCTTGCCACAGATTGCTTCCCACTCGAATATACAAAATAACCTTTATTATTCATGAAATTTAATTAAAAAAAAAACAAGTCTACACAAACTATCAAAGATAGATCAACACCTCTGAAAAACAAGTGTCTGAATGATGTAATTCAATGCTGAATCTTGTTGTCTACAATAGGACCTTGATATCATAAAAGAGAATTAGGTTTTCAATGAATTAAAGAATGAATGAAAAATGAATTATCTCAATAATGCTCAAAGAGTAGACCTTAGTATGCTTTTTCCTTCTATTCTCCTCTTGTTCCTCCTTTTCCTTTTTCTTTTAAGAAATCAGAATTAGTTGAAGTAGTTAAACTACCCTTTTAGTTAAGTTAACTAAAACTCAACCAACTTTTTAGTTAAGGGGAAAAAGTAATAAAATCATAATAAGAGTTTTTAATAAATAATAACTAGTAGGTGGGACCCCTTGTGAGTCCCTTTAGTTCTTTAAAAAACATAATACAACTAGTTAATCAATCAAACACATCCCTCCTTGTGGCTCCCATTATCACTCTCATCATTTGGCAATTTATATCAATGATAATTGAAATTATTTCCAAAAATATATTATCCATATATCCAAAAATAGTGTGTTGTCCAAAATTTCAGAAGTCAATTGTTCTCAATAATCAATAAATAAAAACACTTAAAACCCATATTTTCCACTCTGGGAGGCAATCTTCCCGTTGTTGTTTTTGTCACCCTTTGATTTTTATGAATCTTTCTTAGGCTATGTGGACCCTTTAGTCCTAATCTCACTGATAACATGAGAGAAATCATATCTCAAATGCATGTGGGAGGACACGGATTTGGCAGAGTCATTTTAGGGTGAGGAGGGGGAAACAATTCCTTTTCCTTTGTCAAGAGCATGGTGGGCTTCAAGTTTTAACCTTATTCTTGCATGGGAAGATTGTATTGGTGAGTGGGCAAGGGAAGCTTGGAAAATTTGATTAACAAGTGGAGGAGCAAGTAGAGACAAGTTATGCCAACCACGATGTTGGGAGATTGTTGGATGGAGAATCTATTGCCATCCATCATTTTCAGGGACTTCAGGTTGTAGTGAGACATGAGGGGGCACTAGGATACCAAGGAAATGTGGGGCTTGGAAGGGAGGCCTTTCTGGCCTAGGTTGGACCACTTCTTTCCCAATCCAGTTAAAAAATTCATCTTGAAACAGATAGCTCAACTCTTGCGAGTCTTCGTCAAAATGCATAGAAAACCTTGTCCTTCTAGGGACCCTGTTCCAATTTCCTATTCCTCTGTTACCCCGACCATGGGTACTTATGTTGAAAAGCTCATTCCTGTATGCATTATTGATTAGAAACTAGTTCCTTCAAGAACCATACATGACATCTCTTTTAAATATGAAACAAAGTTTGGCTCAACAACATATCAGACTCATGCAATCCAATCCATACAAATCATTTAACACTTTTCAATGAGAAGGGGATGAATAAGGGTTATGGGATATGTGAGGGATTGTATTGAGCGAAAAGTGTTAAAATGAAAGGGGAGAGATCATGATTACAGCTCAACAAATCATCAAACAATCAACTGCATTGTAAATCAAAAGAATAAATCATTGTAATTAATCCTTTTTCCATCATTTAACTATCATAATACAGAGTTTAACTTAACTATAATTTGATTTTAAGAACATGGAGTGGATAGTGAATATGGGAAAGCGAGGGGACTTGTAATATGTGAAAGAGTGAGAGAATGGTAGGGAAAAAATGAATATTGTCCTTAAAAAAAATCAAGTAATCCATAAAAACAACTTTGTATTCAATACAAAAGATACCAATACCAATTAAACAATTATTGTGTGTCAAAAATGTTCACTGTCCCACATTTAATTTCTTCAAACTTCTCAATTAACACAGTCTGTAATCATACTCATAATCACTATGCCTTTCAACAATCCTATTAAGATAACACTTGGTTTCTTTCTTTTCCTTTCTTTTCATTTAAAAAAAAAATCAAGATAAACACACAACCACATTGCTCCATCTTTATCCAATCATATATCACTATAAAATATCAACCACTGTCCATAATTTACCATTGCCCAAATAAAACATATGCACAAGTCTTTTTTCCAGATTGAACAAACCTTTTAAAACTTTCCCCATTTCATGCCTTTTCGTTATATTAACCAATAATACTTGCAATGAAACCATAATACAAAACCTGAGCTTCATTACTGATGGTGAAATTAAATAAAACAATGGACGATGCCTTCATAATACATATACAAAAAACAACGAAATCACAGTCATTAATTTCCACAACTTGCGATGATCCTGATCGAGAGTAATGAAACACACAACATCCACCAACTAGAAATTGACACTACATTGTAAGAATAAAACAATCAGAAGAACAATGAGAAGAGACAACCATTGACTACACATTATCACTCATTCCCATTCAACCAATTTAATCAAATAAATGAGCTAGGTTATCAACACAACTATCATAAAAAAAAAGAGGTAGCCCCTTGACTGTATATCAATTCTCATCCCCAATCACAACTTCATAACCAACTCAATCAAAAGGTTTCAATCTAAGTACTCAAAGCAACTGTCATAACCACTCAACCAATATATGATAGTCAACAAGAAGCTCGACAAGAATCAGAAAAGTTGGGGATTATCAAAATCGGGCTTCGTAACAATGAATACAAGGACTAATCAAGAGTTTGTTCGGTCATCAAAGCACAGAGAGACTAGAGGTCAAACATATCAACATAGGAAGAGACCCTTCAATACAAACACAGTGGAACCATAGGGATTATTATAAATCTTGGTCTTTGTAATGGTGCAACAATTCAACGTTAGGTAGGATAGGAAAACGATCCATAGGAACAACAAATTCCCATTGGGCAATAACAAGTACCCGGAACACACAGAGGCATACCCTCATGTAATTCAAAGACTGAATCAATGGATAACAATGCCTGTGGGAATGCTATCCTGAAGCATAACTTATATCACCAAAACACCATAAAGTATACATCTTGGCATAAAGGCCACCCTATAACCAACTTCTGAGATATGTTGATGCCAATACCAAAAAAATGATCCCATGACCAGGTGGATATCTCATGACCATGACTCTAGAAAATACACAGTGATCGAGAGGTAGTTTGAAAAAATACACAACAACCACAAGCAAACCGAATACGACTGGGTATGGCTACCCTCATAACTATGAGGAAGCGACCAATAAGGATAAACAAAGTGAAAACCTCCAACAAAACATAGAGTGATAATACCCATGTCCACTTAAAACAACAGAGAGACATCATGGTTTTCACCACACAAAACAACCAATGAATGCATAACTTCAACGAACCAATTCTTTTATTTGCAAAAAAAATAACCACACAGTCTTTCCCACACATTTACACAATTGCCAATCTCAGGAAAACACAGACCAACACATCAATGAGCCATAGTTCATCCATACACATAGTGAAATTCATGGATGGGTGAAAATAACCATACCTATAACCAATAGATTTAAAAAGGGTGAGTTGGCCGAGTAGTTCCTTCCAGGATTGGATCTCAGAGCTTAACCACCAACAAAACCAAATGCAACCATAACCAAGCTAGGGTGATAGACCGATTGGAGAATTATGGAGTGACGTGCATTTACTGCACGTCGCTTCCATCTTCCTCCTACAATCAATTTCAAAGTACACGACAACCAAGAACCGCCAATACATTAGCCATGCCATTAATTCCAACCATTGAAACTTGTGACCATGTTGCTTGCCAAATGCACCACCCAAAATTCATATTAACCATTGCCAAAACCATACCATACCATATATCAAATGTTCCCAACATAACTCAAATGCAATTGCATAGCCACTAGTTAAGATTAACACTAACTTGTTCCATTTAAATTGCACATAACTTCTTTCCCATTTCTTTTGTTTTATGTTGTTACTAACATATTTCTTTTGTAGGTGTAGAAAGGTAATAATCATGGTGATATAATCAAATGTAAAAACTGTAATATATATGCCAATCATAACATAAAATTAAGATTCGAATAACAAAACATCCATAAAATGCATCATCCACCTGTCATTATGCTAAAAACGAAGCCAAGAATGCATCATCAACCATATAAGACCCTCTAAGCAGTATAAAAAAAACAACATAAAAAGTGTGATATGACTAGCTTCAAGCCTCCAGTCTACAAGCAGGTCCCACCTACTAGTATTATATCTTATTAGCATAGTTTAAATAATATGCTTTAGCAATAATTTATGGGTGAAATTCCTTGATGCGATTTTTATCGTCAACATACTGGCGACTCCATAGGGAAATTTGTTTCCAACATATTAAGAACTTGGAATGTATGGTTTCACAGACCAAGAACAATAGATCAAGAAGATATAATCAGAATGATCATACAACAAGGGGAAGTGAGTGAATTTAATGGAAAATGATCAGTAATTTGGGAATAACTCATGAAAAATGTTAAGTATGAGGGGGCTTATCCCTGTATGCATAATCATTCAACCAAAATTTGTTCTTGACTTCAAGGAGAAAATTTTTATGGACTTTATCTTTTGAATCTCAAATGGATAAAGAAATGGAAAGCAGAAGTGGGAGGTAACCAATTTCTTCATAATACAACAGTGAAAGCATATAAAAAATTCAATTATGCTTTCAAGGGGAACATCATAACAATTGTGTAATCTTGATTGTTGTTGAATAAAAATACCTTGCAGGAGTGCCACTATGGCAGAACTGATCCAACACTTTATTCTTGACCAAAGTTGAACTTAAAAGATGAAAAGAAATAAAAGTCATAACAGAAAATGGACGGAAAAAATTTAAAACAACTGAAATAAAATGACAGAATTGTAAAAGAAGAAGGAAAACTACTAAAATAAAAGAAGAATTTAAACTACTGTAAAAGAAGAAATGAAAAGAAGTAGTGAAAATGAAAACATAACTGAACTACTAATATACAAAAAATCCAAATAGTGTTAAAGCTTTTAAAGTTGGTTCCACGTAATGTTTTAAGTGAGAGCCGTTAGTGTTGTAGGAAAAAAATCACTCTTGTAAATATTTTAGAATGTACGAGTTTGTACCCAGGACAAAAGCGATATTGAAAGGAACTAGCCATAATTTTTGAAACTTTGAGTGTCTTCCCCTATCAGCGTGAGATTAATCCCACAACAATACTTTCTCAATGACTTTAAATTTGACAGTTTTGACACTCTTGTTGAAATACTTCTTAACAGTCTATTGTCTCCTTTTTATATTATCCAAGGAAAACATCCTTTACTCCTCTAAATCTAGGAGTGCATTTATCCTTTGTGAAACATCAGAAGAATTTAATTCTTCGATTTGTAGCATTAAACTTAAGGAAGAAAGTTTCAGCTCAGTAAGTAGGATGGCTTCTTGACCATAAACAAGTTGGAAAGGAGTGTAGTCAGTGCTCACCTTGGTGGTATTTCGATCTTCCCAAAGAGTGTAAGTGAAAAGACTGTGCCATTGATGAGGCTTATCCTCGATGAGCCTTTTGACGATTCTCACTAGATTCTTATTGGTAGACTCAACCTGCCCATTTCCTTGGGGATAATAAGATGATGAGGTGAAATTTTTAACCCCCAACTTAGCTAAAAATTGGGTCAGCTTAGCAGAAATAAAAGCGATACCATTGTTTGTAATAATTTCTAATGGAAGACCAAATATGGAAAAGATGCTATTTTCAAGGAAATAAATTACTTGATCATCTGTCGAATGCTTAAGTGGGACAACTTTAGCCCATTTTATAAAATAGTCTATGGTTGTCAAAATAAAGACTTGTACTACTGAAGATGGGGGATTGATAGTACCAATAAAATCCAATCCCCACTTTGGAAAAGGAAAGTCTGGGAGGATAGGTTGTAACGACATTGCTAAAAGACGTTCTTTCCCAACAAATTTTTGGCAGTTGTCACAAGATCTCGAAAAAACACAAGATTCACGAAAGATTAAAGGCAAATAGTATCCTTTTCTAATAATATTGAAAGGAGTGGTTTTAGTAGAAAAATCACCTCCTACATGCATGAAAAAATCTGAAGAACCATAAATTTCTTGCAACAGTTTCTATGCTTCCTCATTGTTTACATAGTGAAGAAACATACCATGAGCAGCTCTTCGAAACAAGAAGTCTCCTATAATGACATATCTTGCAGATTCAAAATGGAGTCTTGTCCTTTGATTAGTGTCTAAGTTGTCTGGACATCTTTGGTTTTGTAAGTAGTAAACTAAATTCTTATACCGAGGATGTTCATACACAGGAAGAATCTGATTATCAATGTAGAATACTGTTGGTAGGGAACTATTTTGTTCACCAATTTCTTTATTGTTTTCATCATGTTGAGCTAAGTGAAGGGCTAAGTCACGTCCCTTGATAGTGGTAGAAGTCATGATATTTAAATCATTCTCCTAGATCTTGGCAAGCCAATGTGAAAGCTTCCCTGAAAGATAAGTCTATGAGAGAAAAAACTTGACAACAAGTAAAGGGGATTTTACCAACGAATGTTTACCTAAGATGAAGTGGTGAAACTTTTCAACATATTTAACAAGAGAGAAAGCATGTTTCTCAATAAAAGAATATTTAAATTCATCACCAGACAAACTTTGACTCATGTAAGCCACTGGTTTTTCATTACCTTGGTCATCACTTTGCATGAGAATAGCATAAACTACTTCCTCGGTGGCATTAGTATATATCATGAATTCCTTCTCAAAATCTAGCTTCGCCAAAACTGGTGCGAAACTGATTATTTTCTTAATCCCTACAAAATCATTTTCGACGTCATATGTCCAAGAAAAAGAATGATCTTGATTAAGAAGATTATGAATCAGTTTGAACATCACAACAAAGTTGGGAACAAACCTACAGACGAAGATAATAACACCCATAAAATCTTGAACCTCCTTCTTGGAAGTGGGAGCAGACAGATTAAGGATAGAAACAATCCTTTCAATATCAATGCTTATTCCTGAATCAGAGACAATGTGTCCAAGGAAATTTCCCTTGGTAACGCTGAAAATGGACTTAGAAGGGTTTAGAGAGATGCCAAATTTCCTACATCGCATGAGAACTTATTTCATATGACCAAAATGATCTAATTAGTTTTTAGAGTACACAGTTAAGTCATCTAGGTAGATCTGAATGATCTTGTTGATCAAATAGTCAAAATATATTTACATATCTCTTTGAAAAGTGGCACCTGCATTAGATAATCCAAAAGGCATATGTTCATAAGAAAATCTACCCCAATGAGTAATAAAGGTGGTTTTATATTTATCTTCCCTTTTTAACTTGATTTGATTGTAACCTGAAAAGTTGTCAAGTAAGGACATCATCTGTGACCCTGCAACTTGCTGCAAAATCATTTCCATATTATGGAGAGGAAAGTGATATTTTATACTAGATCAATTTAATGCATGAAAATCAACGCATAATCTGATCTGACCAGTTTCTTTCCAAATAGGAACCAAATTGGAAACCCATTCAGAATATTTGACCTGAAAGATGATTCCAACTTTCAAGAGATTTTCCAACTCCTTTCGAATAGTTGTTTCCAGTGTAGGGTTGATAGATATTTGTTTTTTCCTAACTGGTTTTATTCCTTCCTTGATGGGAATGACATGTTGTATAAGAGCGAGATCAAAACCATGAAGATCCTCATAAGACCAAGCAAAAAAATCTTGAAATTCACCAAGCATCTTGGAAAACTTCATTTTCTCTTCATCATAACATTGGGCACCTATTTTAACATTCTTTGGAGACTCGGGTGTCCCAATGTTCAAGGATATGGTTTCACCCACTTTCCTTTTCAACTCCTCTTCTTTATGTTTCTCTTTATTGCCTACATCACTCGATGAAAATGAACTCTCTAGAGGAGTCAAGCCCTTAGGAATCTTGTTATATTCCATGGATATAATTTCCTTGGGCCTATAAGGTTCATTTTGAATGAAAGCACAGATGCTCTCATCGCTAGGGAAAACCTTCCATGATTCTATATTGTAAGGGATTTGTGGATGATATAGGGATTGAAAAGTACAATCAAGTCTGTGTGGCAGAAATTGTTGATTAGGAGAGGCTGCAAAAATAGCTAACCGATCAACCATTGAGTTCAAATCCCTCTTAACATGAGTAATGTTGAAAGATAATAGGTTCGAGATAAGTTCCCAAACATTTTGGGTGTATCGTTTCATCAACTTGTTGCTAGGAGAGTATATCTTACATACAAGGTTCACAACAAGATTAGAATTCCCAAAAACTGTAAGGTGACCACAACCCAGATTATAGGTGTTTTCAATGCCTAGTAATAAATCTTCAAATTCAATGACATTGTTTGTGTAAGAAAACTCCAACTATAAGAAAATTTATGGATTTTCCCCACAGGAGAGTACAAGATAATTCCAACTTTGTTACCTTCATTAGAGCATGAACCATCAAAGTGCATGTGCCACATACCATCGTTTAAGTTGATTGGTTCCAAGGGAATGTTATCCTCCTCGACAAACATGGAATACACCCCTAGGTCCTCTTTGATATAATTCACATTAGGTTGTGGAACATTCTCTATGTAAGGTGAAATCCTTCCCTCTCTAAGGACTATGATGTTTTTACCATTCTAAGGAATGGATAAGTGTGTCCTTCCAAGTGAGAGGTATCCACCCATCAAATCTTGCCAATCTCTTCCTAAGATGATTGAGTAATTGCTTACTAGCATATCAATTACCTGAATACTAAGGGTTGTCATTATTCTAGGGTGTGTGCACAAAACTGAGGTCACATATTTGATCTCACCTATGGTCATTTGTTGTAGAATATCATAAGAGAGCATGCTTTTGGAATTTTCATTTGTACAAGACAAGCCTACATCTTCCATAATAATCTTCGACATTACGCTTGGGCCCAAACTGTCATCAATGAGGAAACAATGGGAAATCTTATCCATAATATTTACATTAATGTAAAAAGGGGTATTTTTTACAGGGTATATAAAGTTATGTACACCTACTTTATTTACATAGGAATCTTCTTTGTTTACCTCTTCAAAGAGGTTGGATACAGCAAAATATTTTCCTTCCATGAATTGTTTTAGATGCCTCTATAGTTCATAGATGACAACCATGTCCAGAAGGGTGGAATCTTCTTTGATGTTAGCCGACTGATTTAGAATATTTTATTTGGAAGAGGGGAGAGGGGAGGTAGTTCATTGACTGTCAGGAACCTTAGGAACCTGAATAGCAACAACTAGTGAGGATGAGCTCAGGCTAGAAGAATTGCAGGGAGGATCATATTTTCCTTTGGGAGCATAGGATTTGTTCCTAGTATTGATGATCATGACATCTTCTAGCTCTGCAAAATCTAGGGAAATGATGGTAGTTTCTGGTCTTTTACCAAAGATCTTATCTCTGACACTCTTCTTTACCTCACATGTGGTTTCCTCATGGTGTTCCTTGCAAAAGTTACACCAAATCCGAGGCATGATAACTTTAGGATGAAAATTATTTTCATTTGGATTTATAAAGGGGGGTACAGAAGAGGATGAAGCTCCAGGGGTGAGAGGAGAGACATTTCCCTTTCGCTCATATTCCATCATACGATTATTCATGTCTTGTAAAAGCTGTAAGAGGGAAGACATGTTTGTCTATTTAACTGATTCTCCCTGAGGAAGACTTGTTCTTTAAAGTTGTTCTTCATACTCTAAACAAGTATGCAGAGTGGAACCGAGGTTATCAATGGATTTTTCCTCAATACTATGTCGGTAGGGGGAAGGTAATGCATTATAATAATGCATGAAAGTGGCTTGGTTTTGAGGTCGAATGAGTTCATGGATTTGATTGTATAACTTGGTGAAACACAAGTTGAAGGACTTGATGGTTTCACCATCCTTATAAGCAATGTTATTGTACTCCCATAACTGCTCAGATGGGATTTTATATTTCCCATAGGTGGATTTGAACCAATATACTAACTCCTCTCAACTAGACAGAATCTTAGGAGGAAGGTCAAAAAAATTAGCTGCAACCTTTCCTTCCAGGGAATTGACAAATAAGTGCATGCAAGTATCATTGTCATTAGATCCTATGTTGTGATAAGCATTAGAAAATGCCACTAGGTGTTAATTTGTAGTGACAGTGTTATTCCCTGAAAACCTAGGAAGATTCTCCTAGAATTTAGGAAGTGGACGAGTAGTAGGTGCTAGGTTAAGAGGAGAGAAAACATGCCACGGTGTGGTTGTAGTATCTTCTTCAAATTGAAAAATCCCATACTTTTTAATGACTTTGGTGGGGTTTGTGGTAGATTGGACAAGGACATGGTGACTATATAAGCTACCAATCACTGACGAAGTTGGAGACTAAGAGGAGGAAGCACTTTTAGTGCCACCAGAGCCACCACTAGTTGTCATCTTGTGGATGATAGGTAAGGGAGAGAAAGACGAATTTGATGAATGAGACAAGGTTCTTCTTAGAGAACTTTGTTGGGTCGATAACACAACGTTCTTTCTTCCTATTTCAGAAATAGGATTAATTTTAGGTAATAAGCCTCTTCTTCTCCTAGAAACACGAGGGTTTAAGGACATGAAAAGAAGGTCAAAGATGAAGGAAAAACAAGGTTATGGTTGATTCCTAGGTTGTCCATGTCTAGCTTCCCAATGTTCTTGGGCACTTATGTCTCATTCAATTTATGCCCATGAATGATTAAGCTCAGCCAGAGTATTAGCAATGTCTAAAATGGTGTTAAACAAATTCAAAGCAATGTTGGTCTGATCTTGAAGACCAAGATCAATATTGGGCTACCTTGCAACATGTACAATCATTAAAAAATGAAACAGTCAACGAATTAATATAAAAAAATAGATGTATTCGATGATAATCAAGCATAAAAATCAACTAGAGAGATATTGAAGATCTCCCTAGTACGGTCGTCAAATAAATGTTGAAGAAAATATATGAAATTATCTTACTCAATCATTTTCATATCTTAATTGGCTAAAGCAAGATAAATTGGAATATCACCCTATGTTTATAGCCATCAAAAACTATTTCCTAATCCACAATTATTGATTACGAGTGCTTAGACTGAGCTTTTTTTTGTAAATGAAAGTTTGCTGAAAAATTAGATATTTATGTAATTTTCTGAATATAACAAATGCTGAAATAAATATAGAGAAATAAGTAAAAACACCAAGTCAATAATCAAAACAGATGAGACATAAAGCAATTGTTTATTCCATTCCAATTTATTAAAAGAATCGTTCTCTTTACAAAATTCCCTGAGGAAGTTTGGACCAAAGTCAAAATTAGATGTCCCTGATGAAAACCATACAAAGGGACTTCTGAAAAAAGAAAAAAACTGAACTTTAAAAGTTGGATCAGCTTGCCACAGATTGTTGCTTACTTGACTCTGCACAATAGCCTTTATAAGTCATGAAATTTAATTAAAAAATAGACAAGTCTACATAGACTATCAAAGATAGATCAACACCTCTGAAAAACAAGTGTTTGAATGATGTAATTCAACCCTGAATCTTATTGTCTACAATATGACTCTGCTATCATAAAAGAGAATTAGGCTTTCAATGAATTAAAGAATGAATGAAAACTGAATTATCTTAATAAAGCTCAAAGAGCATACCTTAGTATGCTTTTTCCTTCTATTCTCCTCTTGTTCCTTCTTTTCCTTTTGGTTTCAAGAAATATGAATTAGTTGAAGTAGTTAAACTTCCTTTTTAGTTAAGTTAACTAAAACTCAACCAACTTTTTAGTTAAGGGGAAAAAGTAATAAAATCATAATAAGGGTTTTTAATAAATAATAACTAGTAGGTGGGACACCTTGTGAGTCCCTTTAGTTCGTTAACAAACATAAACAACTAGTTAATCAATCAAACAAATCCCTCCTTGTGGCTCCCATCATAACTCTCATCATTTGACAATTTATATCAATGATAATTGAAATTATTTCCAAAAATATATTATCCATATATCCAAAAATAATGTGTTGTCTAAAATTTCAAATGTCAATTGTTCTCAACAATCAATAAATAAAAACACTTAAAACCCATATTTTCCACCCTGGGAGGCAATCTTCCCCTTGTTGTTGTTATCACTCTTTGATTTATATGAATTTTCCTTAGGCTGTGTGGAGCCTTTAGACCTAATCTCACTGATAACATGAGAGAAATCATCTCTCAAACGCATGTGGGAGGACACGGATTTGGCAGAGTCATTTGAGGGTGAGGAGGGGGCAGAAACAACTTTTCCTTTGTCAGGAGCATGGTGGGCTTCAATTTTTAACATTTTGCTTGCATGGGAAGACTATACTAGTGAGTGGGAAGGGGAAACTTGGACAATTTGATTAACAGGTAGAGGAGCAAGTAGAGACAATTTAGGCTAGCCACGATGTTGGGAGACTATCGGATGGACAATCTCTTTACATCCATTTTTTTCAAGGACTTTAGGTTGTAGTGAGACATGAGGGGGCACTGGGATACTAGGGACATGTGGGGCTTGGAAGGGAGGCCTTATTGGCCTAGGTTGGACCACTCCTTGTCCAATCCAGTTAAAAAATCCATCTTGAAATAGCTATCTCAACTCTTGCGAGTCTGCATCAAAATATATAGAAAAACTTGGCCTTATAGGGCCCCTATTCCAATTTCCTCTTCCTCTGTTACCCCATCCATGGCTACTTTTCCTGAAAAAGATCATTCCTGTATGCATTATTGATTAGAAAATAGTTTCTTCAACAACCATACATGACATCTATTTTAGATATGAAATAAAGTTTGGCTCAACAACACATCAGACTCATGCAATCCAATCCATACAAATCGTTTAACACTTGTCAATGAGAAGGGGGTGAATAAGGGTTCTGGGATATGTGAGGGCTTGTATTGAGTGAAAAGTGTTAAAATGAAAGGGGATAGATCATGATTATTGCTCAACAAATCATCAAACAATCAACGACATTGTAAATCAAAAGAATAAATCACTGTAATTAATCCCTGTGCCATCCTTTAACTATCATAATACATAGTTTAAATTAACTATAATTTAATTTTAAGAACAAGGAGTGGATAGTGAATATGGGAAAGCGAGGGGACTTGTAATATGCGAAAAAGTGAGAGAATGGTAGGGAACAAACAAATATTGTTCTTAAAACAAATCAAGTAATCCATAACAACAACTATGTATTCAATACAAAAGATACCCATACCAATTAAACAATTACTGTGTGTCAAAATTGTTCACTGTCCCACATTTAATTTCTTCAAACTTCTCAATTAACACAGTCTGTAATCATACTCATAATCACTATGCCTTTCAACAATCCTGTTAAGAGAACACTTGGTTTATTTCTTTTCCTTGCTTTTCATTTAAAACAAAATCAAGAGAAACACATAGCCATATTTCTCCATCTTTATCCAATCATATATCACTATAAAATATCAACCACTATCCATAATTTACCATCTCCCAAATAAAACATATGCACAAGTATTTTTTCCATATTGAATAGACCTTTTAAAACTTTCCCAATTTCATGCCTTTTTGTTATATTAACCAATAATACTTGCAATGAAACCATAATACAAAACCAAAACTTCATTATTGATGTTGCAATTAAATAAAACAATGCACGGTGCCTCCATAATACATACACAGGAAAAAAACAAAATCACAGTCATTAATTTCAACAACTTGCAATGATCCTAATTGGGACTAATGAAACACACAACAACCACCAACTAGCAATTGACACCACGTTGTAAGAATACAACAATTGGAAGCATAATGAGAAGAGACAACCATTGACTACACATTATCACTAATTCCCAATCAACCAATTTAATCAAATAAATGAGCTAGGTTATCGACACAACTGTCATAACAAAAAGAGGCCCCCCCTTGACTATATATTAATTCTCATCCCCAATCACAACTTTACAACCAACTCAATCAAATGGGTTCAATCTAAGTATTCAAAGCAACTGTCATAACCACTCAACCAATCTATGATAGTCAACAATATGCCCGAAAAGAATGTGAACAATTGGGGATTATCAAAATTGGGCTCAGTAACAATGAATACAAGGAGTAATCAAGATTTTTCTTGGTCATCAAAGCACAAAGAGACTGGAGGTCGAACATATCAACAATAAGAAGAGACCCTTCAATACAAGCACGGTGGAACCACATGAATTCTTATAACTATTGGTTTGTGTAATGGTGGAACAATTCAACATCAGGTAGGATAGGACAACGATGCATAGGAGCAACAAATTCCCACTGGGCAGTAACAAGCACCCAGAACACACAGAGGCATAACCCTCATGCAATTCAAATACCAAATCAATGGATACTGATGCTTGTGAGAATGTTGGTCCAAAGCATAACTTACATCACCAAACCACCATAAAGTATACATCTTGGCATAATGGCCACCCTATAACCAACTTTTGAGATATGTTGATTCCAATACCACAAAAATAAGCCCACAACCAGGTGGATATCCCATGACCATGACTATGGAAAATACATAGTGATCAAGAGGTAGTTCAAAAAATACACATCAACCAGAAGCAACCCGAATATGACTGGGTATGTCTACCCTCATAACTGTGAGGAAGAAGGCCAATAAGGATAAACAAAGCGAAAATCTCCAACAAAACACGGACTGATAATACCCATGCCCACTTAAAACAATAGAGAGCCATCACATTTTTCACCACACAGAACAACCAATGAATGCATAGCTTCAACCAACCAATTATTTTATTTGCAAAACGAATAACCACACTGTCATTCCCACACATTTATAAAGTTGTCAATCTTAGGAAAACACAGAACAACACATCACTGAGCCATTATTCGTTCATACACAGAGTGAAACTCATGGATGGGTGAAAAGAACCATACTTGTAACCAATATCTTTAAAAAGGGTGATTTGGTCAAGCAGTTCCTTCCAAGATTGGATCTTGGAGCTTAACCACCAACAAAACCAAATGCAACCATAATAATGCTAGGGTGATGACCTGATGGGAGGAGTATGGAGTGACATGCATTTACTGCACGTCACTTTCATCTTCCTCTACATTCAATTTCGAAGTACATGTCAGCCAACAATCACCAATACATTAACCATGCCATTAATTCCAACCATTAAAACTTGCGACCATATTGCTTTCCAAATGCGCCACCCAAAATTCATAATAACCATTGCCAAAACCATACCATACCATATATCAAATGCACCCAATATAACTCAAATGCAATCGCATAGCCACTAACCATTTTTAGTTAGGATTAACACTAACTTGTTCCATTTAAATTGCACATAACTTATAACATAGCATAGTATAGGCCCTTTCTTTGGATTTTTTTATAAGACTCTTTCCCATTTCTTTTTTTTTATGTTGTTACTAACATATATCTTGTGTAGGTGTAGCCAAGTAATAATCATGGTGATATAATCAAATGTAACAACTGTAATATATATGCCAATCATAACATAAAATTAAGCTTCGAATAATAGAACATTCATAAAATGTATCATCCACCTGTCATTATGCCAAAAACGAAGCCAAGACTGCATCATCAACCATATAATACCTTGTAAGTAGTATCAAAACAACATAACAAAAAGTGAGATATGACTATCTCTGAGCCTCTAGTCTACAAGGGGGTCCCACATACTAGTATTATATCTTATTAGCATAGTTTAAATAATAGGCTTTAGCAATACTTTGTGAGAAAAATGCCTTGTTGCGATTTTTATCGTCAACAACAACCTTGAAAATGGAGGGGAATCAATACCACAAGATAGATCCAACTATAGAGGATTTGAAGGAATATTTGAATAATCTTACCTTCCAACTCAATCAAAATAAGGTCAAGGACAAGCGCGAAGCTGTTTGGTGTACCACATGTAGAACATAAGGGCACCATAAGAACGAATGTGCAACATTCATGCAATATATGGAAACAGGGATGCCAAATCAATTTCTAATAGGAGGACCCTAGTATGAAATTTGCAAGACGCATGAGCATGATTCATATCATTGTCCTATGATGCAGAAATACCATACAGTACCAAAGAATGCATATTGCACTTTTTTCAAATCAGTAGGCCACGATGACAAAGACTATAGAACCATGGATCTGATGAGGGAAAGGATGTCAAAAACATATAGGGTGCAATCCAAAATGATGGCAATTTAATCTTAACCTTAGTTTAATCAGTGACCACCATAGTATAATATTGTGCCGCAATAGTATAACAACTTGCAACCCTAATATAACACCGCACAACCCCAGTATAGCCCTGCGCAGTATAATCAGGTACCACAATACAATACACCACATGGAGATCGCACTGGGTACAGAGGGGGAGGAAGAGGTAGAGGAGTATTTGGATGTGGAAGAGGTCCATTAGTGTGCCATAACTGCCAACAACTAGTGCACTATGCAAGAGAATTCCCTCTACCACCTACGACATGCATGTATTATCGTGCAACAGAGCAATACATAAGATTGCACTACACTGTTGGGGAAGATACAAGAGAAATGTAATCAAAATAATCAAAACATATAGTGGATCTCTACATAATTTAGAGAAGATGGTAGGAACATCAACATAGTGATGCATGGAGGTGTTAAAACAAGAGATGATGCAGCTAAACAGGAACTAGTACAACACCAGTGGATTAAGAATAATATCGAGCCACCCAAGTGATTTGATGTAGAAAAGGAGGAGGAGGCCGGTCAAGAATTTCTCAAGAAAAATGTTTCATATGCATCTAGCATGTAGCATACCCAAGACATTCCAATGTATGAAATGTCATCAACATTGGACCATACCAGTGAAGCCCACTTGGGAAACCAAGTAAGTTGTATCAAAACTTTCCTGCAATCTTGTATTCAAGTATTTAAGGATCCATCATCTGTTATAGTCTTATAGAATTTGTTAGATATATGTACCACAAAATTTGAGGGAAATTTATAACATAGGATAGTCAATCACCTCCATGCAAAAAGGAGAACCAACAGAGAGTTTAGATTGAATGCCAGCATCAAATACTTCAACATGTGAGATGTGATATTAGATATGGGATATGAAGTGAATGTGTTTCCCAAGAAGACATGAAAATGCATGAGAGAACCTAACTTAGGCTAATCAACAATCCAACCAAAGTTAACAAACCAACACAAAGTTCTACCAATAAGGAGTCTAAAAGGAGTGTCAATAGATTTGGATGGAGTGTGTACTAAGGAAGACTTTGAAGTAATCAAAATCATGGATGGCACAACACCATATCCAACATTACTCAGATTGGATTGGAAATTTGACAATCAGGTGATAATCAACTTGAAAACTAGGAAGATGAAATTTGATTTAGGTGAATATAGGGTTGTCGTGCCTCTAGATCCATTAGAAGCTGAAATATTTGTGCAACCAACATGTTTAGACCTCGAAGAAATTAACTAGTTGTATCAAACCACCACGTGCACCAAAGATTGCATTAATCCAACTGTTGATGGTGTACTTAGCTGAGGAAGTATCACATCATGTGATTCCAACTTAGACATTGTTCTGGAGAATTGGCAGCAGCACCTGCATGAGGTCTCAACCAAAATATGCATCTGAATAGATCGCGCAATAAGATGGGTTGGGATAGAATTTAGAGAACCTCCAAGTTTCCATGGAATCAACGAATTGGAAGAATTCCTAACGATATATGAAGAAGTATGATAAAGTTGGAGACTATTATCTCTCGACATCACACTTAAGAATACACCTACAAGATGGTGGGGCACACAGAAAGAAATAATCAAGGACTAGTACCAATGTAAGCGATTACTGTGCATCAGGTTTGGCGCAGAACAAAGAAGAAACCAACAGTAGAAATATGATGGACAGGGGGCACCAACATAAAATTTGGAGAAGTGCAGAGTGATATGGAAAATGACACCCCCATAGGAATGGACTGATCATTTTATACACACATTAGAGGGCATCCCAGCAAACTAGTATAAATACTAGGAATTGTGTAGAGGAACTACGAGTTGTACAATACTACAACAAAACTTTACAGTCACTTTCTCATTTGAAAATGAGAACCCTAAAATAGATGCAACACTTAAGAAAATAAGAGGGCTGATATTCATTAGGGAACCAGAAGTTGAACTCATGACAAACGAACAACAACAGAACATACATACAATGAAAGAACTGATGTCATGCTACCATGTATAGGAAGAAGCACCAGATGAAGACGATATGCACGATATTTAGATTGAGGAAGTGGAAGGTCCACCTCTAAACTCAAAATTAATTTCTGCACCAATCAAGGTAAAGAAAGTCAACATTGGGACAGTTGAGAATCCCAAGATGGCCAGTATTGGAGACTACCGGGACAAGAAAACAATGGATAGGATAACAAAATTATTGCGCGAATACAATGACATGTTCCCAACGAAATTCATAGAAATGAAGGGTATTGTAGGATAAATTGGAGAGATGAAGATCCATATGAAACTAGAGGCAATACCTATCAGACTGAGGGATTACAGATTGAACGTTATCTACAGAATAAGTTCAGAGCAGAAATTGATAGAATGTTGGAAGCATGAATCGTAGAACCAGTAGAAGAATTAGAATGGATAAGCCCCATGGTAGTTCAAGAGAAAAAGCAAGGAGACATAAGAATTTCTATAGATCTATGAAATCTCAATGATGCTTGCCTACATGACCCCTTCCCTACACCCTTTACAAATGAAGTCCTAGAAAATGTGGGAGGCTAGGAAGCATACTCATTCATTGATGAATTCTCAGGCTACTAAAAAATCAAGACAGCACCAGAAGATCGACACAAAGCTACCTTTGTAATAGAATGAGGATCCTACCAGTACACAGTCATGCCTTTTGGACTGAAAAATGCACCAACAATTTTCTCCAGAGTAGTCGTTGTTTCCTTCAAAGAATTCATCCATCAGTTTTTAGAAGTATATTTGGATGATTGGATAGTGTACAACCTGTTGAAGGATCATGTAGAGGTGTTGAGTCTGATGTTGGAAAGATGTAGGAAGTGCCAAATATCCATGAAAATTAAGAAAGGTATATTTGGAACACCCTTCAAAATTTTATTAGGTCACATAGTATGCAGACAAGGGTTGATCATGGATCCTGCAAAGATTGTAGTAATTGTAAACTTACCACCACCAAAATTAGTGTGCTAGATGAGGGACACATTAGGACATACATGATATTACAGAAAATTTATCAAAGGGTATGCGCAGATCACTGCATTGATGGAGAAATTACTTAAGAAGGATACTAAATTCCAGTGGAATGAGAGTTGTCAACAAGGATTGGACACCTTGAAGGATAATATGGTCACAACACCCATATTGGTATTTCCGGATTGGGAGAATACATTCCATGTGCATGTAGATGCATCATCCATAGCCTTGGGAGTTATTCTGGCGCAACCAGGAGAAGGGGATTTGGATCACCCCATATCATTTGCAAGAATAAAACTATCAGACTCCGAGCAGAACTACAACACTACAGAGCGGGAAGGTCTAGCAATGGTATATTCACTTACAAAATTCATGCATTACCTACTTGGAAAACAATTTAATATGTTCATAGATCATTCAAACCTTAAGTACCTAGTCAACAAGCCAGTGTTGGGGGGGAGAATTTGTTTATGGTTACTACTGTTTCAAGAGTTTGACTTTGAAGTCATAGTAAAACCAGGGAAGTTGAACGTAGGACCTGATTACTTGTCAAGGGGAACCAATGGAGAGGAGCCTACAAACTTAGAGGATACCTTCCCTGACACGCAGTTGTTTTTAGTTCATGTTGCAAATGATTATTTTGTCGACATTATTGAGTATTTAAGTAGAGGGACTGCACCACAAGAATTTAACATCGCGCAGAGGAAAAATATGGTCATTCAAGAAGCCAACTACCATTTGATCATTGTGCACTGATACAAAATGGGGGTAGACAACATCTTGAGAGGATGTGCACTAGAACATGAAAGGTTGAGGATACTGGCAGAAGCCCATGAAGGAATATCAGGAGGGCACTATGTAGGAAAAGCTACCACGTAGAAGGTACTGCACATAGGATTATGGTGGAAAAATATTCATCGAGTTACAAAGGAATACTATAAAAAATGTGATGTTTTTCAGAGGGTTGGCAAACCAAACAGACGAGATGAGATTCCCTTATACCCACAAGTAATGCTACAAGTGTTTGAAAAATGGGCTATCAATTGTTTTAGGCCAATTCACCCACCCGCAAGGAGTTTAGGTGCGCGATACATCATCACTACAACATAATACCTCTCAATATGGGCAGAGGCAACACTAGTTAAATATTGCAACGCAGAGACAACAACACCCTTTTTGTTTGAACATGTGCTCACAATATTTGGATGTCCAAGGATCCTAATGATTGACCAAGGAACTCACTTTATCAACAACACTATCAAAGAACTGCCTGAAGAATTTGAGGTCTACCATCAGAAAAGTATGGCATACCATCCTCAGTAAAATGGAACAGTGGAAGCCTTCAATAAGATTCTAGAGAGTGCCCTAACCAATATTTGCAATGTCAACAGGGACGATTGGGATTCAAAGATACCAACAATATTATGGGCATATAGAACTACCTAGAAGGAGATGAAAGGGCAGACACCATTTATATTGGTGTATGGAAAAGAATAAGTGGTTCCATTCGAATTCTTGGTACCAAGTCTGTGTGTTGCAACAATTACAAACATGATCGAACGAGGCCCAGTACAAGAAAGGTTAAGTCAACTGACGAGCATGGAAGAAGATAGGATTCTAGCAGGCTTCCACCAAGAAGTAAAGAAAGCAAGGGAGAAAGATTGGCATGACTGAAATATCAAGAGAACAATTTTCAAGGAAGGATACCTAGACCTACTATATGAAAACAAGTTTTTTCAACATCCAGGAAAGTTCAAAATGCATTGGTTGGGACCATATGAGGTCAAGACTGTCACAGACGAAGGAGTGGTACAGTTGAAGGATTTGGAAGGGATATAATTGAAGTGCATGATCAATGGGAGTTGACTGAAGTTGTACAAGGACAGTCTACTACCACCCACAACTTGACAGTTACTGCGCAGTTTACAAAAAGAAAAAACTACTCGGAAATCCATGTGCACGGGATAACAAATCAGTGCAATGAAAACGAAAAAGAGTCCATGCGCACAATTCATTGATTCATTGCAAAAAATAATAGTACTTCTCTAGAAGAAAAGGGTATAGAATTGAAGGACTTTACGCACCCAAAAATCCCAGCGCGTTGAAAAAAGGACCAATGGTGGAAAATCGTGAAAATTTGGAAAAAGATGGTTCTAGAGTCAGGTGCCAACTGACAATGATGGTTGAAACTGTGACAAATTGTACATAGAGGTAAATACTATAGCGCGAGGGAAAGGGAAAATTTTGAAAAAAATATGCAAAAGACAACAATTAAAACATACAACGGTACCACATGCAGGGCACGCCACCAAAAGTGAAAAAGGGACAATTGTCAGTGCATAACAATTGTCACTCCGTCATCCCATTATAAAGTTGGAAAAAGGGGGGAAACACAAGTCATTGTGTCAATTTATAAGGATAGAACGCATAGATGAGTGGAAGAGCGATAGAGAGAAAATTTGATCGAGTATTCGTCGAGTTCACATATTTCAATCCTAGACCCCATCACAATGTCACCACCTCGCATTGGAGAGATGGGAAGGGATGGATGGAACACACACAATACTTCTGGGGTGATAGACGGAAGGGATAAAGTGACACCTCTAGTGGTCGATGTGCATGAACTCCACACGCCATAGTATGAAACAAACCCGGTGAGGGTAGATGATGAGAAAAACCCCATGCAAGAGGCCAAGCAGATGGAGGACGACCCTGAGTGAATTGAGTAGAACATTTTGAGGGGACAAGGGTCCCGACAAACCGAATAGGCCATGGGTTCAGTGCCACAGAGCCACGAACCAGAGGTAGAATAGGCAGAATTACACGAGGTTGTACTAGAGGTGGGGGCCTCATCCCCACAAGACAAACATAAGATCCAAGTTGAGAGTAGCGAGCATGGAGGGTCACAACCACAGGAAGAATGGACCCTGGTTTTGCCAAAAATTCTAAGTGGAGTTCGAGTCAATTAAGACATGGTGGGTGGAGTGAATGTCATCAAATAATCCGACCATGATGTGGAAGATGTCACTAAAGTTTCCTACCTAGCGTCCCATAACTATTTGGAAAGTAGGGGATAAGGTTCATCCAGCATGACAGTGCTCGAGCCAGCGTAATGGATCTTGGGGCTCTACAATACAGACATCATGAATCTATTGGATGTCCCACACTTTGGGAGGGTAAATCACATCAATGTCTATGTCAAGAAACTGCTTACACACATACATGGCATAATCTTATGGATGAATAGGTTGGTTCCGATCACCATGGATCTCATTGTAGAAATAACAAGGCTACCCATAGATGGGGAAAAT
>JZKD02S1660870.1:49641-63807 GCA_000966675.3 Picea glauca | reverse complement strand
TCCACTGCGCACAAAACAACCACCAATACACTCAATGAGAGAAGTGCACATGGAAGAGACAAACATAGGGACACAAAAAGTCCCTGAGGTAGAAGAGACAGGCATAGGGACACATGAAATCCTCAAGGAGGAAGAATAGGGGACAAGAACCTAGGATATTATTGAGGCCAGAGAAACAAGGACAACCACTGTAGGGAATACCCAGAGTCCCACTAGTCTCGAGCCACCAGCTACCAGGAGAAGAGGCCAGAGGCACACACCAGTGATGGCCAAAAGAAGGCAAAGGCACACAAGCCATAGATCCATATCTCACTAAACCTAGACGATGTGGAGTTAGTGGTGACAACAGTCGAGGAGAGATTGGATGAAGTATGGGATAATGCGGAGAAGCATAGGGCTTCAATCGTCCATCCAGTACAAGAGATGAAGACTGCATTGGAGCCGTTAAGAATCGAGGCAACACAAGCACCAAAATAAACACCCATACAGGCTAAGGAAGCAGTGCCAGTGCCCGAGACAATGCAGTTTGTAGCACAACTGAGCATCAATTTCATCATCACGTTGGAGATGATGTTCTTTGATGAAGAAACAACACAGAAAGCCCTCAAATACATCGAGACATTGGATGTGGCATTGGCCAAGATTCCAACAAAAGTGTTTTAGAAACTTTAGGTGAGCGTCGTGCAAGAGATTTAGTCCAAAGCAAGAGAGGACACCACAAACCTACAAGTAGCCTAGAACGAGAATATGTCAATGAAGGAATCCCTTAGCCTTGAAGCACAATAGAAAGAGAAATCACAACAGAAAATGGAGGTTATGGAGAAGAAAATCCACATGTTGTTTCAAGAAATTCTTGAAAGCACAAGCGAGGAGACAGGGTCATCGGAAGAGAAGCTGCGTAGGATAGAGAAAAATATCTAGGAATACAATGAAAATATCAAAGAGTTGGAGGAGTGCGTCACACCCACTACTCCTCTAGAAGTCAAAGAGAAGAAAGAACAAGAGACAATAGAAGTTGTGGAGGGCATCAACCAAAGAATACAAGCAGTCACAAAGATGCTATAAAATAGCATGAAACTTTGGACTCACCTCCTAGAGGACGGGAGCCTCCAGGAACTCCAAGAGAAGGAAAATCATCTCCACGCAGCAATGGTGGAGGTGAAGTAGAGACATAAAAAAATGTCACTACTAGAGAATATCAAAATGACCAGCAAGTTGAAGGCCCTATAGTTGGAAGAGAAATCACTACAAGCACAAAAGACAACAAGACAGATGTTGTTGGAACCCCTGCAAGAAAAAGGTGGAGAAAATGGTCATGGATAGCGATAGAACTAAGAAGAACATTGAGTAGATCAGAGCTGAAGGTGGAGAGATACTACAGTCTCCTATCACAGAGAAGGTGGTCACCACTATGACCGACAAGATCAGTTAGGCTCAACAATAGTGCCAATAGATAACAAATATGTATGACGCACTACAACAGGCAATATCCGAAGTAGGAAGCAAAAAGTGATAGTGGAACAAGTCAAGCAGTGACTCGGGATGAGTCATGATGTCAGTGTTGGGGGCCTGTTGGGTATAGACCCATTTTGGGAAAAGGAATGACATGGATGAAAGAAAGTTGGCAGAAAATCATGCGAGGCATGCATGCCAGAAGAAGGGAAAGAAAGACAACTGGCAGGAAAAGAAGCAGACAAAAACGTGCATGCAAAGGAGAAAAGTGCACAAGGATAACATGCAAGAAGACTGAACTAGGTTAGGGTTTTGGTAAGAGAATGTAACGACTGATGAGCAAAGAATAGATATAAATAGACACCTAGGAGGTCTAGGGTGGGTTCAGTGTCTTTGATGGTTGTTATGAGTTACTTGCGCGAGATAGAGTGACAGGTCTGAAACAAAAATATGATCTGATACCTTTTTGTAAGATGTTGAGCTATGGGAGGGAAAAGTGACTAGACCTTGAGGGTTAGATCACAGGCTGAGGAGCCTAGTGCGATCTAGTCAGCCTTGTAAATGTTGTGGAGTCTATTTTGTGAATGTATGAATGGGTTTGTAGTGCGTGCGGTGCCATATCTGACATAACCATAATAAAAGAGATTAAGATTCAAATCTTTGTGGATGTATCCCAAGAGGGGGTGAACCACGGTACATCATGTGTTATGTGGAATTCTTATTGTTTATGTATTTACTATCAATGGTTAGATCTTAGATAAATGTCTTGATGAAGTAGTTAGATATGTTGATTTACATGCATGAATAAAGAATGGAAGACTAACTAAGATAGATGAATGACAGTACATTGATTTAATAGTTAGATAGAACTCTCAGAGAGAAATTAACAGATTCCCATTTAATCCTAGACTGCAATAATTTGAGTATTGCAGTTACCCATTAAGACTATCTCAGTTGAGACTATGCAGTTCACTTTGTGTACTGGGTTTCCTTCTGGTTACCAGGAGGGATGATAGTTTTATAGGATTTGTTGGATCCCTAGAAGACCTGAAATTGGGTCAATTATGTTAAAGGTATAACTTAGATAAGAAACCAACAAATCCCACACATTTGTATTACAACAATGCGCAACCATAGTATAACCCCACGCAGTATAACCAGATACCAAAATACAATGCATCGTGAGGAGATAGAGGTGGATTCATAGGTGGAGGAAGAGGCAAAAGAGGATTTGGAGGATGCAGAGGGCCAATAGTCTACCACAACTTCCAACAACTAGGACATTATGCAAGGTATTGTCCACTTGCACCTGTGACATGCATGTATTGTCATGCAGTAGACCATGAAATAGAAGATTTCCCAACACTCTTGGGAAAATTACAAGGAAAAAGGAACCAAAACAATCAAAATGTTCATTGATTTTCTGTAGAAGCTAGGGATGATGTGAAAAACATCAATGTAGTTACTCGAGGAGGAGCCAAGAAAAGATATTAAACAATAAAACAAGATCTAGTTGAACACCAATGGGTAAAAAAGAATGATGAGCCACATAAGTAGTATGACATGCATAAATAAAATGAAATTTTCAGGGAGGTCAGACAAGAGATTATAAATGAGAACACCACGTCGACATCAGTTGCACAATGAACTCGGGATCCAATAGTGTATGAGATTCCATATTCAATGGATCACACCATCAAAGGACAACCTTCAGACCAAGTAAGTACCATAAATACTTTTCTACAATCTTGTGTTAATTTATTGAATGATCCATCATCCGTTAAGGTCTTACAAAATCTACTATAAAGATACAACATAGAGGTAGAAGGGAAGTTAGAGAAGAAAATAGTCAATCATATCCATACAAGAATAATAACAAGAAGAGAATTTAGGCTAAATGGCAACATTGCGGATTTCAACATGGGGGATATCATACTTGATTTAGGATATGAAGTAAACATCTTTCCTAAGAAGACATGTTAGTGTATGGGGGAACCCACATTAGGTTATTCACCTGTCGAGTTAAAATTAGAAAATCAGCACAAAGTGTTACCAATTGGAAGACTTAAAGGTGTGATAGTATATTTGGATGGAGTGCACACTATGGCAGATTTTGAGGTGATAGAGATAGTAGATGGCACAACAACTTACCCAACATTACTTGGATTATATTGGGAATTTGATAACCAATATGTAACCAAACCGAAGACAAGGAAAATTAATTTTGAATAGGGTGAATATAGATTTATTTCACCATTGGATCCTTCATAAGGAGAAAGGTTTTTAGAGGCGACCTGTTTGGATTTGGAAGAAATAAATCAGCTATATAGAACCACTGCGTGAGAAGAAGATTATGTCAACCCAACTGCAGATGGGGTACTCAGCCAGATAAGCATTACATCATGTGCTTGAGACTCAGACATGGGTATGGAGAACTCACAAGAGAGACTACACAAAGTCTAAACAAGGATATGTGCAAGAATAGACGACGTAGTAAGGTGGGTTGGTACAAAGATAAGGGAACCTCCCAGTTTTCATGGGTTGAATGACTTAGAGGAAATTTTGACAAACTATGAGGTGGAAGTTTTGGATAATAAGAGGTTGTTAGACATGGATATTTCACTCAAGGAAACACCTACAAGATGGCGTGGTGTGCACAAAGAAACAATTCAGGACTGGTATCAGTGTAAATGACTACTATGCATTAGACTTGGCACATAACAAAGGAGCAATACAATGCATAAGTATGATGGGAGATGAAGAAAAGTTGAGCACCTATATAAATGAAAAACATAAAGGAGTCTACCACCACCAGAGGAATGGCCTCATCACTTCATTCATACATTGGAAGGGATCCCGGGGAATTGGTACATAGACTAGGAGATGTGTAGAGGCACTACAGAATGGACAATATTACAGTAGAATTTTGTAGTAACCTTCTCATTTGAGCATGAGAACACCAACATTGATTTAGCTCTGAATTTGATATGGGGAGTGATATTTTTTTATGAACCATAGGTCAAAATTATAACAAAGTACCAATAGAAAAACAAACAGATAGTCAAAGAGTTAATATCATGTTATCATGTCTAAGAGGAAGCATTATATGAAGATGATCAATGCAACATTCATATAACATATATTGAAGGAGAGAGAGGGGTGGAAGGTCCATATATGGATTCAAAGGAATTTGTTGCACCAATCAAAGTCAAGAAAGTCAACATTGGGATAGAGGAAAATCTAAAAATGGAAAGTAGTGGAGACTACTGAGATGAGCAGACACTAGAAAGGATAACATAGTTATTGTGCAAATACAGTGACCTGTTTCCAACAACCTTTACATAGATTAAGGGCATATCAGGTGATCTAGGTTAGATGAGGATACCCCTAAAGCCAGTTTCTAGACCTATCATAAAGAGAACTTATAGGTCGAATCCAGTGTATAAGAAGAAAGTGAAAGTAGGAATTGACCTAATGTTGGAAGCTAGAATCATAGAACCAATGGAGGAATCTGAATGGATCATTCCCATGATAGTCCAGGAAAAGAAGCAAGGAGGGATAAGGATTTGTGTAGATTTGAGGAAATTAAATGATGCTTGATTATAAGATGATCCTTTCCATAACTCTTTTATAGATGAGGTCTTAGAGAATGTGGGAGGCCAGGAAGTTTATTCATTCACATATGGATTCTTAGGTTACCATCATATCAAAATAGCTCTAGAGGAAAGGTATAAGACTACCTTTTCTATAGAATGGGGATCCTACCAATATATAGTCATGCCCTTTGGATTGAAGAATGCACCAACCATATTTTCAAGGGTGTTCATAATTTCTTTTAAAGAGTTCATACATCAATTTTTAGAAGTATATCCATACAACTGGACTATATTTAGTCTTTTGAAACATCATGTATAATTTTTAAGACTAATGTTGGAAAGATGCAGACAATGTTAAATATCATTAAACATCAAGAAATTTATTTTTGGCACACCTTTTGGGATATTGCTGACATATATAGTGTGCACACAAGGTTTACTGGTTGACCCTGCTAAGATTGTTGTCATTGTGAACTTACCACCACCAAAGTCAGTGCACTAGTTAAGAGCCACACTTGGAAACACGGTGTACTACAAGAAGTTTATAAAGGGGTATGCGCAAATTACTACACCGATGGAAAATTTGTTGAAGAAGGACCCAAAATTTCAATGGAATGAGGAGTGTCAGTAGGGATTGGATACTTTAAAGGAGAATATAGTGACAACACGTATATTAATGTTTCTAGATTAGGAAAATACATTTCATGTGCATGTAGATGCATTAACAATAGCACTTGGAGCCATTCTCGTGCAACCATGAGAAGGGAAATTAGATCATCCTATAGCCTTTGTAATAAGGAAGTTATCTGAATCTATGAATAATTACAACCCCATAAAAATATAAGGCCTAGCCATGGTATATGAAATTTAGAAATTCAAACATTATTTATTGGGAAAGCATTTTAAAATGTTCACAGATCATACTACCATAAAATATCTAGTCAACAAGCCAATGCTAGGGAGGAGGATCTGTATAAGGCTATTATTATTCTAGGAATTTGATTTTGAAGCAATAGTAAAAACAAGTAAGCTAAATGCAGGACCTGATCACTTTTCAAGGGTAACCAATGGAGAAGAACCTACTAACTTGGAAGAGAACTTCCCTGATGCACAATTATTTTCAGTACAGGTACTTGATGAATACTTCACTGATGTCATTGAATTCTTAAGTACATGAGGTCCACCAAAGGAGTTTAGTACGATGCAGAAGAATAATCTAGTAGTAAGAGTTGTATACTATCAACTCATTGTAGGTCATTTATACAAAATGGTATTCAGACCTGTAGACTATCAACTCTTGAGAAGGTGTGTATTGAAACATGAACGACCCAAGGTTTTAGCAGAAGCTCATGAAGGTATGGTTGGAGGAAATTATGTAGGAAAAGATACCGTGTAGAAGGTATTAAATACAAGTTTATGGTGGCTAATTGTCCATAAGGATGCAAAGGAATATTGCAAGAACTGTGTTGTATGTCAGAGAGTTGGAAAACCCAACAACAGAGATGAAATGCCCATAAGACCACAAGTAACTCTTCAAGTATTCGACAAATGGGAAATAGATTTTTTCAGGCCTATTAATCCACCAATAATAAGGTCAAGAGCTAGAGACATCATTAATGCGACAAAATACTTAACCAAATGGGAAGAAGCAACAATAGTCAAGGATTGCAACATAAAGACAACAACACACTTCTTATTTGAGCCGGTGATCACTGGATTTGGATGTCACATAATTTTGAAGAGTGACCAAGGAACCCATTTTATTAATAGTACCATCAAGGATATGACTAAGCAGTTTGAAGTCTATCACTAGAAGAGTACACCATATCATCCTCAGGAAAATGGGACAGTAGAATCTTTCAACAAGATTTTGGAGAATGACTTGACAAAGATTTGCAATGTTAATAGAGATAATTGGGATTTGAAAATACTAGCATTATTATGGGCATACATGACATACCCCATTTAGATTGGTGTATGGATAGGAAGCAGTGGTGCCATTATAATTTCTGGTACCTAGTCTGCACATAGAAATAATTACCAATATGAAAGAAAGAGGCATAGTACAAGAAAGGTTAAGTCAACTAATGGAAATGGAAGAAGATAGGATTATGGAAGGATTTCACCAAGAGGTACATAAACCAAGGGACAAAGCTTGGAATGACAGACACATAAAGAAGAATATATTTAAGGAGGGAGACAGGGATGATTTTAAGGATGGAAATTTATTTTAAAATGTAGAAACCTTGGCGAATATTACTAATCCTTCATATGTCAACTATAAATGTTTGGTGATAATTTTTAAAAAATATTCAAATTTCTAAGTATTTTGTATAGTTTTTAAAAAGTTTTGGCGATTTTTAAGGTAAAACAATTTTATCCTATATAATTTGGGTGAATCATTTTTAAAATAACGAATCTCATTTTGGCAAAAACCATGGAAAATTAGCCCATGAGCAAAATTTAGCCCCTAAAATCATCCCTGGAGGGAGATCTAGTTCTCCTCTATGCAACAAGCTTTTGCAACACTCTGGTAAGTTCAAAATGCATTGGCTAGGGCCATATGAAGTAAATATTGTCACAGATAAAGGATCTGTGCAACTAAAGGACTTGGGAGGAAAAAAACTAATAGGAATGGTAAATGGTAGTTGACTGAAATTGTATAGGGATAGCCAACCTACTATCTCCCAATAGTCGCAGCTCAATAAGGAATCCATGTATATAGTGTACTATATTAGATATTAGGAGAGAAAAACTTATAAAAAGACAATAAAAAGGATAAAAAGAAGAAAAATGAATACAGAAACAAAAATAGAAGAAAAATGAAAAAAGAGGAGGAAGTTAGGTGAATGACATGAACGTGGATAAAGTCATGCGCAACAACTAATGCGAAAAAATGGAAAGACAACACGCAGTAAAAAAATTGGGCATTACACAAATGCACGGAAAAAGTGAAAAATACGAACAAACAATTATGAATGGGTCTATAAAGTGAGGAAAACATGTGTTAGATCAATACTTAGCGAGTTTTTAGCATAGATAAAGCTAGAAGTGTGTGACCTAGGTAAAATTTTGCGAAGAAGAGAGCAATTTTCCAAATCAAATACAATATGACACCACCAAAGTTTGGTGCTCCAGGGAAATACATATGGGTTACTCGATGGGGCCAAAGTAGAAAGGAAAGGATGGTGGAGCTAGAGAATCTTGTTGAGCTGGAATATGTTACGACCTGGGAGATAGACTCACTCAACCCAAAGAAGGTTGAGGAGGAAACCTCGAAAGAGGAACAAGGGGAAGTGGGGTAGAGCTCCAAAAATCAAATTGGTGGTACAAAACCTAACCCTGAAACACTTTCTAAACCTAAGGAAATGAAGTTTCAATAACAGGGTCATGACATAGAGGTGTTTGTCGAGGACATCACCAACCAGTTGAAACCTTAAGGGGAATAAGATGACACAATAGAAATAGTGGTAGAAGGCTAACCTACGATCGGTTAGAAAATAAAAGCATAGGATGCCACATAATTCACACTTCCCCACCTCCCAGACACAATGGTAACCATGGAGGACATGCTTGGGAAAGTGCCTAAACTAAGGTACTTGGACCCTGATGTGCGCAATGCAACAAAGTTCCCAGACCTAGCCAAGGAATCTTACTTTGAAAGCACAGGGGGAATTGGACCCTTAGGAAAAGATATCATGGAGCTTGCACAGTGGATAACATGGCTCTACAACTCTAGGATCATGAACCTCCTAGACATACCATACTTCATGCATTGTAAGAATGCCATCCTATGCATCAATCAATTTCTAGCTCGAGTACATGGAGACATTTTTTGGATGGATAGGCTAGTCTATCTTGATGTGGTGTTGATAACAAAAATCACAAGGTTACCCAAAGTGGGAGCACAACCAAAATATTACTTGGACAACAAATCATGGGAGAAGGAGATCGTTGAGATAGTCAAGGCTCAATTTTGTACCAACAGAGGGAACATGGGAATTTTTCTTAGATACATCAATAATGATGCGATGAGGTTCACCTACAAGATCATGGTTTGCAAGCTGCTGAGGAAGTGCAGGAAAGAAGAGGCTCCGACAAGATTCATCATAGTTGTCACGTAGTGCACCATACCTCCTAAGATAGTTTTTGATCGACTATCAGGATGCGCAGGACAATGGAACGGATTTCCATTATTCATGGCTCCTTATCCTCATTTCATTGGTCTCTTGGCAGGAGCCAATTTTTTGCATTTTATGGATAGGAAAGGGAAGTTCTACGCAAATAGCTACGAATCCCTCTGGCAGGCCAAGGATACCAAAAATAGGCATGTGAATAACACGGTGTTCTCTATGCTTCTTGAAGATATACAACAATGAACAACCAATGTGTGGTGCATTCATGTAGAAGTGGTCCAAGAGTATTAAGGGATAACCTAGTTGAAGGCACCCGAGCATGATATGTGGATCCAAGACACAAGGGATCCAAAGAAGAAATGGTTGGAGATGCAGTATTGTGTCACTAGAGAAGAGGTCGATTGGATAATAAAAGACTAGTCGATGCAGTGGAAGGTTCCAGTAGAAAAACCAACAACAAATCCAACAACAATGACATCAACCAAAGCCAAGGGGAAAGCCAAAGAAGACCCATCAACAAAGACAAATATATCACCTTCTAACACCAGGAAGGATGCGACACACACTCAAGCAGTAACACAGTGCCGAAAAGGCCAAGGATGACAACAACGGTGCCCAGGGAAGAAATTGATAGGGATGCCAAGAATGGAGAAAAATATCAAGCCAGAGAAGAAGGGGCTCAAATGACGAGGAGTGGGGCACATCCCTCAATGACAAAGGGACTACAATTCTTGTGGATGAAATGCACAAAAAGATGAAATACACCAAGAAGTCCCCAATCATCACCCTAACATAAGACGATGTTAAGATCGTGGAAGACAAGGTCCAGGACAAGGGGAAGATGTGGTATGCATCGCATAAGCATAGAGAGAGTAGATCATGGAATAACTCACAAAGTTCTATGATACTCTAAAACAACTACAAATTCATACCGTACAATAGGCTATAGTGGAGCAACTTGAAAAGACACAACAACCCCTTGTGTAGAGGGAAAAAGAAGTTACAGTTTAGAAAGTGGTGCAGGGAAGTGACACATTCATGGTCACATAGAATATGGTCAAAGTTGATCAGGAGACCGCACAAAAACCCATGGGGGAAATAGGTCACTTTGAGTTGTTCATGGTGCAGATAGCCATGGAAGAACTATATGGACTCCAGGCCAATGTAATGCAGGAGGTACAATCCAGAGCCAACGTAGATGCCACTAACTTGGAATTTAGAAGGGGGTTCACACATATGTTACAGATTACCTATGACCAGTTGAATTTGTATACAGAGGAGGATAAAGGACACACCAACAAGCTAGAAAAGGAGTTAACAATGATATACAATTGCATTCCAGACACCGTGAAAAAACTGGATAGGAGTGAAAACTAAAATATAAATATCATTCCACAAAAAATCGAGGGATGTAGGCAGGAGATAGAGGAGTTGAAAGAAAAAATTAATCCTACGAATCCTCCTCAAGTCCATGAGAAAAGATAACAACAAGAAACATTCTAGATAGATGATATGGCAAGGGAAGCCAAGGAAGTCGCATAACGTTTTGACAAAACTACGCAAGTATGGACTACTTTGGAGGAGGACGAAAAATTCCAATAGTTTGACCAACAAAAGGAGAAAATCAATGTTGCAATGCATGAGATGAAGTAATGACATAAATACATGAGTATCATAGAACAATTAAAGGGAACGTAGGAGATGAATACCCTGTAGGTAGACTTTAAAAATGCGCAAATGAATAAGAAAGCAAGAAAGGCCCAACTGGAGCCCCTCTAGGAGCAAGGAGCGTAGATAATTATGGAGTTGGACGAAGATAAGACAAGGATGGCATAGGAACATACATATAGCACAATATTGTTGCAAGAACAAATAACAATGAAAATGGTTGAGGTGCTAATATGTAAAGGTGTGCAAGTGAAAGAAAAAGGGAAGGAACCAGCAGAAATGTTCCACATCTTGGAGAAGACAGTACATGGAGCACACACCATTTGAGTGGTTGAGGATGTGAAACATGTCAGTGTTTGGGGAATGTTGGTACATGCCTATTTTGGGAAGAGAAAGACCTATTTTGGGAAGGTAAGGTTTATTTTTGGAGTGCATGCCTTAGGAGGTAGGAAAGAAGCATGTAGAAAAAGAAAGAAAAACAACATGCAGGAGGAAACGAAATGTGGAATGCATGAAGAAATTCCTAACCATGTTAGGGTTATGGTTTTTGACAATATTCTAATGGCTATAAGACAATAGAGTAGTATAAATAAATACCTAGAAGGTCTAGGTTGGAGGTTCGTGAGTTATTTATTGTTGTGAGTTTTTCTATGGTTATTGTGGTAGAACCAAATAAGTTAGTTTTTGAGGGTTAGGTCACAGGATGTGGATCTTGGTGGAATCTAGTCATCCTCCTAGAGGGTACTTACACTCCTTTTGATTGTAATTATGAAGATTTAATGCACAAAATCTATATTAGATGCAATGCGTGCAACACACATTTTGTAGAGGAATGAATAAAAGAGCAGAAGAGCCATATATTTATGGGCATAGCCCCTGGAGTTGGTGAACCATGATAAAATACTACTTTTTATGTTTTATGAATGATTTCTTTTACTATTATGTTAATCATCAGTGAAAGAATGAATGGTTAAAACTAACTATAAAATCATGCACGAATAGTTAATGAGGAATGAATCCTAGAATTAGATGAATGATTAATGAGGTTGATGCATAAGGAAAAGAATCAAACCATAGTCCCCACTCCTTCCTAGACTGCAAACACCTAAGTATTTTAGTCCCACATAAATCTATCTCGGGTGATATTGCAGTTTGCACTCTATGCGCAGTGTTTCCTTCTAGTTTACCAGGAAGGCCGAGAGTTTTGAGGGTTTTGTTGGAAACCTATTTGAGATTAGAACCTGGGTCATCCCAAGTAACCAACACTGTCACTAGCCAAAAAATGAATCACCCTTAAGATCAGAGGATATCAACCATACATGACATATTGGAACCACAAAAAAGACCATTGTAGTGGAAGAAACCATGTCCTATTTCACCTCACCGGGGGTAGGTCAATCGACACATGTTGATGGAGGAACAAGCATAAATATCTAGGGGACAACCAATATTCCCCTCGCATACAAGTTTGTTGATGCAAAACCAAGTATTATACCACTCGAAAATATAGATTCAACAAATAAGTGTAATGAGGAATTAAGGGAAAGTGGCCCACAGACTACCCAAGAGGAAGAGCAACACAAAGAAGGAAATGATGGAAAAGAGTCACCAAAAAAATCAAATAATACCCCAGAAAATAATCCCTTGGGAAGTCCTCACAAAGTCCAGTCAAACCCTCTAGAATAGATTGAAAATATAGAGCAAATTTACAATACCAAGGGAATGATGGAAATGAAAAGGATTCCCACACACAGTATGAGCCATATCAACACAATGAAAAAAATCCAAAGAACAAGGATTATAACAAAGGAAACAACATTGAAAAGAATAGCTAAGAAATAAGAAGAAGATTATACACAGAAAGGATAAAACTCCAAAGGCATTGACATTCACAAACTTCAGGCTAGTCAGGTTGACAACACCACTAACAAAAAAAATATTTGACCTAGCGATCACATCAGATGAAAAGACAATGGAATTATATGATGAGGTGACCAAAGAAGCAACAAATGTATGGAAGAGGGCTACAGGAGATGGTGTATGACTTGTTTCAAGGATAAATAAAGAAAAAAAAGTACTAAGGGACTATGTACTACTAGTAAAAGAAACATTGGGCATAGATCAACAAACATAGGGAGTTGATCCATTAGAAAAAATAAAACAATTGGTTGAAGCAGTTGTAAGTATAGGTGCTAATAATTAGGTATAAATCCATCATTTGAGACAAGAAAATAGAGAGATTAAACAACTACACAACAAGACAATGAGAAGTAATCAGGATAGAGTCATTCAAAAAAAACAATAATCATGCATACATATTTTGAGAAATTTAAAGAAGTACGCCAAAAACTGGAGAATATTACTTCACATGCAAGAATGTTACATACAATCCTGAACAACTAGCTGACATACTTCACCTCAACCTACAATAATCTAAAATCCCATAGAACAATAATCTAGGATTTAAAGAAAACAAGAGATATCACCACCAACACCAAAAGTAAAGAAACCATAGAAACCCACATTGCAAAGGAATGGTTGTGAGAAGCGAGCAGAGAAAAAGTAGCAACAAATCAATTCAAAAAAAATCTCGACTCAATCAAACAGAAAACAAAGGAAGTTGAAGAGAAATTCAACCCACTTTCGATCATGGTTCAGAAGGCATCACTAACTAACAAGATGGATTTCTTTGGACAACTAAAATAATTAGAAATGGAAGCACATCACTCCATAAATGATCAAAATCTGGACCAGGGGTCAACATTTAGCTCAAAAATCAAAGTTCTCAGAATTGCCTCAAAACAAATGGGTATGTATCCCTCATCGTCACGAACTCAACACAACTCGTTTGGGTTCAAACAAACGTCGGATGAGAGAGATATCGCGATCTGTTCAAATCGTCAATAAGGCAAAAACAAATTGTGCTGACTGTATAGTCCATACAGTCCGTACGGATGTTGATGTGGCAGAGGTCGTACGACATGTGGCAGGGATGAATTGACAGTCTATACGCTGAGGTGGTAGTTGATGATGTGTCAATGATGAGTTGGCAGTTGGATGAATGATATTGCGGCATGTGGTCGTTTTTGATTGGTTGTACAGTGCCACGTGGCCCAGACATGGGCTGCCACATGGCAACCCATTTTTTTGGTTTGGTTGTTAAAATTTATATGTAGTTCATGGGATTCGAACCCCGAACCTTGAACTCAACGCAAATCTTTGGCAAGGGCTAGGCTGCCAACGTGCCCACATGGTAGTACTTACCATATAATGGTTTTAAAATTATTTAAATTTGCACATGTGGATAGTTGGGG
>JZKD02S1660870.1:15628-42869 GCA_000966675.3 Picea glauca | reverse complement strand
CTCACATCTCGTGTATGTTTGTATGTCTATGTATTCTTCTATATGATGTTGTAGCATGTGTTTCTCTATGTAAGGATATACTGGTAACCTTCTCATAATTTCCCTCAAACTACAACAATATCCAACAACTTTAAATTCCTACTCCTCATCACTCTCCTACATCTTTACCTCTAGATATATTAACTTTTTTCATCCTCTTGCATTTGTTTTTTACAAAACTTTGAATGCCCAAAAAATATTATCTTTTGAGGTTTCTCTTGAAATGTTTACATGATTCTTGGGGGTGTGATCCTGGAAAAAATTGGTGGCCACCCACCTATCCCACTAGCTCAAAACAAGAGTTTCCACCTTGGAAGTTTTTCTATATTTTTTTGGGTCCTAAACTTCAGGGGCCATTTTGAGGCCCTAAAAAATGGTTTTTGGGTGTGACACAGTCACACTATAGGATTTAGCCAGAGTGTGACTGCAACATGTGTATTCCTTGGATAGTTGTTTCCAACAAGCTATCATGCACCTAAAATGAAGATCATATGCAAAATATATGACCCTGATAAGTTGATGTACGAACTTACCCCATTGGGGCCCACATGAATTTTGGCACTTCATCCCCTAGGGTTAGGATTTTGGATGTTTAGTGTTTTCTCATTTATTCTTTATGTTAAAAAGGACTTTGGAGCCTCATTGTAATCATCTTCTTGTGAATGAGCATAGACATCACATCCCTTCTCAAAGATAAGATGCCACCATTGTAGTGAGTTCATTCACTTTGTATTTTTATGGTTTCTATACATTTCTTTCATTAATAAAAATTGTGCATTGTTGTATCTTTGCATTTCTAGCAATATATTTATATATTTACTTATCATATTTCTACCTTAATTTCATTCTCAAAATAATTTGTATCAATGGTATTAAAGAAGGATACTCCTTTTCGTTTCTTAGCACATGTCCCTAAGGAAGTCAGGGTATAGAGAGTTTGGTATCGAGCTAGTTTCCCTTTAGGAAAACCACTCTTGCTAGAACAAGAGGCATCCCATGACAGAAGAAAAGAGAAATGATGGAGCATAAGATCCCATCAATTTATTGCTCGCGGAAGCCTTCATGAAACAAAGGAACGATATGTTGGAGAATGTTTCCAAAACACTTCAACGATTGTCAACAATAGCAGGCATGTCTTTGTCAAGTAGTTTCTTTAGGGATGCTACCCCATTCAAGGTACATGCTAATTTCAATACTCCCTTATTTGAAGGTCAGATTAATGCGGATGTTTTGGAAAAGTGGTTAAATTTTCTACAAGGTTATTTCTTTGTTCACAATTTTTTTGACAAAGAAAAGATGACCTTTGCGTTCCTTAAGGCTATCCGCCTTGTTAAACATTGGTGGGAAAATTATTGGGAGGAAAATTCCACAGAGGAATATGAAACATTTGGGGTCGAGACCACTTGGGATATTTATGGATTCGGTCAAGGATAAATATTACCCTGTGGGAAAATATGATAACCAATACATGAGAAGGACCACTCTGCATCAAGAGAGGGGCCAAACAGTGCTAAAGTTCAAAAATACCTTCCATACCTTATGCACCAAGTTGGGTATCAAATACTCTAAGTGCCATATGGTTCTAAAATAACACAGGTCTCTACACAAGTACATCCAAACCAAAATGTAATGTATGGACATCTAATCACTGCGAGCCACTTATCGACATACTGTCAAAATCGAGAAGAAATTTAAGCAACAGAACAAGAGAGAATTTAGGTCTGCAAATCCGCAATAACCAAAGTATGGTAAAGGAAACCATAACTCATAGAACATTCAACCTCAATACCACCAATCCAAGACACAGGAAAAGAAGGGTAATGGGAAGACAAAGAAGGACACTGGAAAGTGGTGAAACTTCCACAAAATCCCGTGGCACAACACCCATGAATGCCTCTTAAAATAGTCATTGGTGGTCGATCTCAAAGAAAAATAGCCAATCTTGGACTTAGATTCTGATTTAGATAATAATAAAATGATACAAATGATTGATGGATAATCCACTTCTACTATTATGACCACAACAATCCAACCAGAAGAACTATAGGATCCATAGGCGGGGGAACACCTCTTCCATTCACATATGTGGGTGAAGGGGACCCCGCTACATTTTATTGTTGATTTTTGAAGCCAGAAGAACCTAATATTAGTAGAGGTCATCAAGAAGTTGCATTTTTTGACAAAACCACACCTGCAACTATACAACATCAGGTGGATTTATCCAAGGTCGAGATCTTCATGTCAGTCAACAATATCGCATGCCCTATGGCATCAAGATCTTTAAGGATGAAGTATTGTGTGATGTTTCCCCACTGGAATTTTGTGATGTTTTGTTAGTCCAACCATATATGTGGAAGCGTCATGTTGTTTATGATCCTCGACCCCATAGTGTCATTGTTACTATGGGGGTCAGCACTACAAGATACCCGAGATAGTATCGACTACTATCTCGACAAAACAATGCCAAGAAGTAATCTCTTATATCGGAATGTTTATCCTCTTCACAATCTGAGTAGAAGGTGAACATAAGGACAATGCAACCATTGTAGTCTCAACCCAATACATTTCTATGCAATAGAAGCATATTGTAGGAGAGCAAAAAAATATTAATGCGTCACCTACGAGGGAGCCCCCACACTGCCCATTCCAACAAATTTACAACATAGCTCTTCATACTCATATCACATATTCACCGACAAAGTCCTCCCACATTCGATCAGATAATCTAGCTATATCATTTGAATAGATTCAACCCCTCTAGCAATAGGTTCATAACAACCTTCAACAATCTAAGCAGAACAACTTCTTCAACAAGGAAAGAAATTCACCAAGGTTCAGATTCAACAAAAGTTACCCCATCTTTCACAAGAAATTGACACAATGGGGACCATGTCTTCCTAAGGAGGGAACAATGATCTAGGTGGAAATTGGTGGCCACCCACCTATTCCACTGGCTCAAAATAATGGTTTCCACCTTCGTAGTTTTTCATTAGTTTTTCACGTCCTAAAATTTTGAGGTCGTTTTGAGGCCCTAAACAACATTTTTTGGTCATGACATAGTCAAATGTAGGATTTATCCATAGTGTGATAGAAACATGTGTATTCCCCGGATATTTCTTTCCAACAAGCTATCATTTGCCTAAAACAAAGATCATATGTAAAAGTTACAACCCAGTGAAGTTGATGTACCAACTTATTCCATTGAGGCCCACATGAATTTTGGTGCATCATTTCCTAGGGTTAGGTTTTTGGATGTTTAAGGTTTTCTCATTTATACTTTATTTAAAAAATGCCTTTGGAGCCTCATTGTAATAATCTTCTTGCGAATGAGCGTAGCCATAACATATTTTCTCAGAGATAAGATGCCACCATTCTAAAGAGTTCATTCACTCTGTATTTTTATAGTTTCTATACATTTATTTCATTAATACAAATTTTGCATTACTGTATCTCTGTGATTCTAGAAATATATCTGTTTATTTACTTATCATATTTTCGCCTTCATTTTGTTCTCAAAATAATATGGATCATGGTGCTTTGTAATATTTTGGGTACATTTCATATTATTATCCACTGGATGTCCATGATACATATTCACATTAAATGTGACATACTTAGTATTTTCTTGACCTCAATTGGGTTATTCCATGACAATATTCCTTATGACGTTGGAGATATTTAGATAACTGATTCCACATGATGGCCAGATGGAGGAGGTTGCTTTCTTGGAGAATGCCTTGCACTGGAGGAGGATTATTTGAAATTCAACGGGAGGGAATTGAATTCTAGAGAGCATGGGGTAGCTTGGATTCTTGCATGGAAGCCTAGAGTTGACTTGGGGTAACCTGGGTTGTGATAGTGTTCATGCAAGAAGAATGCACCTAGTCAAGAACATTGCTTAAAAGGATCATTAGAGAAATATAGGCATGGAGGAGGAGCATTGGAAACATCTCATAAAATTCCCTTGCATTGTATCCTTACTTGTGTGTAGTGCACTTGCATTGGAGCCTTTATTGTGGATGACATCACCTTAGATCTTGACATGTTTAAACTTGGAGTGTAGAATTCCACATTTATGAGCCTACTTGTGGCTTTGTAGGTTACTTGTAAGGGATTGGGCCCACATATGTATGTTGGTATCCCTTTCCCCTCATATATATAGAGGAAGGAGAAATTCCTTTTATTTACCACCATCATTGTAATATTATCTGTGTACATGTCTTCTTGGAATGAGATGTTAGGGTCCATGAGTGAACCTTTCTTGGAAGATTTCTCTTGCCAAATACTAGGGTTTACTCTTTTGAAGAAGACGCTAGAGATTATGATATTATAGTTCAAATCTACGTTCATTATATTGTGTTAGAGATGTAAGTAATATGAGCATATTAATATTCCTCACACTCGTTCATCTTCATTCAATGTACTTTTTCTCTCTTGTCTTAGAGTTGCTAAGGTTTCTTGAAGCTTCTTAGGGAATCTTAAATACTAGGGTGAGGATTTCATCCTTTGGATACTTAGAGATTAGGGTTTTGAGATAAAACCCTAGCTTGTACTTATTGAAGAGAATAATTAGAAGAGGTGTATTCCTAGGAGAATATGCTAATGTGATGCTTGTTTGTTGGAGAACCTTGGTGTGAGATATGGTTTTCTTGGTTTTCCCTAGTCAGGGTTTTGCAGAGGTAGAGAATTGTACTATATTTGAGATTATGCTATGGTATGTACAATATATCCATATTTATACATATGTGTGAATCTATCATCTTGTTGATACCTCAACACACACTAAAATTTTCTAAATTTTTGGGTACCACTCATTCATTTTTCAACTCTTCCCTTTTGAAATTTTTCCTTTTCCAATTTTGACAACAATTTAACTTTGAATAATTGTTTGTTTTAGGTAGTTTCTATATTAACAATTCTATTTTCCTTATTGTTCTTTTCATTCTTTAACTTCAAAAAATTCTAAGCCAAAAACTTCAAAAAACAAATTTCAAAGTTGTGTACCAAAGGTGATCTCCCACTTTCATCCAAGTTGAATCTCTACTTTGTTTATCGCCAAAAGTTAGAAGTCTCCCCCAATAGTATTTTAGATATTGGAGAAGCACACAAACTTTTTTTTACTTTAAAGTTGAAAGTATTCTCCAAAAATGTTTCATAGAGTTAAATATTTTTTTGGCTGGAGATGAAAGTTAAACATCAACTTTTTGGAAAATTAACATTGACTTTGACAAAAGTTAAACATTATATCTTCCAAAAGGATAGAGTGTGATCCATTGAACATTATATCTTCCAAAAGAATAGAGTGTGATCCATTGAAATGAAAAGTTAAGAATGTTCCCTACTAATCAGAGGAAGAAAAACACTTTGGTTAAAATAGAAAGTTTGAAAGTAACTCTCTGAAAGTGTTGAGTTCACCGCTTAGATTAATATTCCTTTTATTACTCAATCTATGAAATATCAGAACCATAGAATTCAATCTATGAATAATAGAACTCATTATTACTTAAATTTGAATCCAATTATATTCAAATTCTTGATACACATTTTTTTATCTTCCAAAGAAAGATTACTAAGCAATGTGTTGTGTTGTGTTAGAAAACAAAATCATAGTGTTTGGTGTGTTCAATATTCTCTTATCGGAGTAAGCCCAACTCTTTCGTATGATTTCCTTGTAATTTCCAATCAATATAGGTAAGAATCACCATGTTTCATCTTGTTCATGAATATTATATGACCTTAATATTGATGGTTGAATTTAAACATTAACTTCATTATAAGTCTTGTTATGAAAGTTCTTTTTAGCTAGCAATGAAAAACTAAATGGAGTAGGTTTTTATTAAAATATATTTTTTCATAGAAAATAATTTTAGAATTCACTTTGATGATATATAGCACGAATCCTCAAAGATCCATTCTCAAAACACCAAAATAGTCTCCCAAAGGGAAAAATCTAGTTGCTGAAATTTCCCGAATTGTAGAGCTAATAGATGTGACATGAAAACAACTCCTCAACATCACACACCTATGGTTAAGATGGAAAAACTTGATATTGAACTAGTGAGACCCATATTCAAGCATACTAAGGTACTTATAAGTGATCCAGGTCGACATCGACCACCCACCTCTTACACATAATCAACATGGTTATCCATATTGGCAATTCTTTATCTATATCTTTTTAGGTCCTAAAATTTTGAAATTGTTTTGAGGCCTTAAGAAAATGTTTTTGGTCATTATAGAGCCTAGGGTGGCCATGGAAGTCCTAGGACTACCAACAATTTTACTTCTCAGTTAAATCTTTGCAACGAGCTACTTTTCACCCCAAACATAGATTTTATGCAAAAGTTGCACCCCCTGGGAAGTTGATGTATCAACTAGCCAACTTAAGGCCCACAATCCTTTTTAGAGCTTCATATCCTAGAACTAGGGTTTGGATATTAAGGTTTTTTACCTCTTAAGTTTTATTAATTTATGTTAAAGATACCATTTTGACCTCTTGTAATGTCTTCTTGTGAATGAGCATCGTTGGCACCTCACTTCAAAGATAAGCTACAACCATTCTAGCTAGTTTGTATTACTTTGCATATTACACTCTTTTTCATATTTCATTCATTAATAGAACTTGGGATTCACTATAATGTTGTTCTCTCTTCAATATTTCCTTCTTTTTTTGCATTCATATTTATGTCTTTCATTTCATTCTCTATACAATCTAGATTAGTTGTATCAAAGCAATCAACTTCTTGATGTTTCTCAGTGCATGTCCTCGATGATGTTAGGGTATACTGAGTTTGGTCTCAGGATAATTTCACTTTGTGAATATTGATTTATCTATCCCACGAAATGTAAGATACTAGATGTAATATATTATGCAGAAACTGGAATATTTAGCAATTATCAAGGGAACAACAAAATATCGAGAGAGCAATACCAGAAATAATAACTTTATTCAAGAAAGAAATGTTCACTTGCCTCTTCAAGGGGGAAACCTATAGAAGAGCATATATCTATTACAATAATTTCTCAATATATCTTTCTCATACCTCCTACTCTTATTTATACTAATTCTATCTTCTAAAGAACATTATAGATGGAGATGCTTCTAGAAGCAGAAGCTTCTATTAGGTCTTCTTACATCGACCTGTTCACATTTATTTAATAATCCTTATTAACTAATGTTGGCCTTTATTACATGGAAAATATATATCATTCTAACTAATAACCAACTAATATGGGTTAGTATTGGATCCTAACATGCCCCCCCCCCTCCCCTTAAAAAGTAGCCTTTTCCTCAAGGTTGAAGATGTGGAAACTATTGCATTATGGCCACTAGTTCCCAAGTGGAATCTTTTGAAGACATGTCCTTCCACTTGATCAATACTTATTTGATAGTTTTTCCATGCAAGTGAATATCACGCACATTGAGGACAGATTCTGGTTGCAGCGAAATGGATCTTTCTTCATCTAATTTAGGTAGGATGGTTTGAACGCTACAATTTTGAACCACTAATTTATTCAAACAAGAAACATGGAACACCAGGTGTATTTTGGAGGCAGTTTGAAGTACCAGTTTGTAGGAAAATGGACCAATACTTTTGATAATCTAATAGGGGCCATAAATTTGGGTGCCAACTTGTGGTGGCCATGGGATTTGAGGGAGGTTTTATTGTAATGTTGGAGGTGGAGAAACACCTGATCACCTTCTTGAAAAACCTATTCGGAATCATGTTGTTGGTCATCTTGTTGCTTCATACATTTTTGGGCCATGTGGAGGTTATCCTTCAAATCCGTGAGGGTAGCTTTTTTACCTTGCAGTAACTTATCAAAAAATTGGAACTTTGATGTTCCTCGAATATATGAAGTTATTGTAGGTGGTTGTTGGCCATATACCATTTCATATGGTGTCATTTTCATTGTTGTATGATAGGAAGTGTTGTACCACCATTCTGCCAAGGGTGACCATTGCACCCACTGATGTTGTTTGTCTAAGGAAAAACAACACAAGTAGGTTTCCAAAATTTTATTGACAACTTCCATTTGGCCATCTGTCTAGGGGTTGTATGTTGTGATCATTTTCAACTACGTGTCTTGTAATTTAAACAGTTCTTTCCAAAATTTGCTAGTGAAAGTTAGGTCACAATCAAACACAATGGATGTTTTCATGCCATGTAGCTTGAAAATATGATCAATGAAAACTTGTGCTACCATAGTGGGTGTAAAAGGGTGTGTCAAGGCACCAATATCTTCTTATATTAATCCCAGTATTCAGTGTTCAAGTCAGAGAAAAAACTAAGAGCTCCTTATATCGAAAGATATTTTCATGCTAGGTATATCTGGTGGGTGGGTTAGGGTCTTCATGAAGGTGAAACATTACTTGGGATATAGTTGGGTGGGTGAACCACTCCTGTCGAACTTCCTCAATACAATTACGAACTGGTAATGGTAATGAAAAAAGGGAACCTTCATCCTCATATTGTATTGAAAACAAATATACCACTTCATTTTGTTTGCGTTTTTTATATATAATCTCATAATCATAGCCCAACATTTTGATCAACTGCTTGTTCTGTTCCAAGGAGGATAACCTCTATTCTAGGAAATACTTCAGGCTATGGTGATCTGTTTTGACCTGAAAATGACGACCCGCTAAATATGGTCGCCAAGTGTGCACTGCATGGATAATGGAGATCATTTCCTTTTCATATGTAGATTTTCCCAAATTGAAGCCACCCAAAGGATGACAAGTGAAAGCAAGAGGTATACTTTCTTGTGTTAGAACTGCACCAATACCCATACCTAAAGCATCAGATTCTACAACAAAAGTTTTGGTGAAATTAGGAGCTTCTAGGATGGGGGTAGTGCACATGGCCTACTTTAAAGCTATAAAATCCTACTTTGTTTTTTCTGTCCAATGAAATTCATTCTTCTTAGGAAGGTTCATCAATGGTTGGGAAATGTTTCCATAATTGTGGACAAATTTCCTGTAGTATATCATGAGGCTCATGAAACCCCAAATCCATTTCAAGGTTGTGTGTCTCAGGAAATCCTGCATAGCTTGCATATTTTTGGGGTCCACTCTTACCCCATCATGACCCACAATGTGTCCCAAATATTCAACCTTTCTTTCCACAAAAGAACACTTATCCTTTTTGACAAACAATTTATGGTCTTGTAACAATTGGAGTAATTTTTCCACATGGTGTAGATTGGAATCCCAGGTGTGGATGTAAATGAAGATGTCGTCAAACAAGACTAGAACAAACTTCCAAATTTATGGCTTCAAGATTTTATTCATGAGACTCTGGAAGGTAGATGGAGCATTGACAATTCTAAAAGGCATTACCAAGAATTCATAATGGCCTTCATGAGTTTAGAAGGCAGTCTTTGGAATATCTTCTTCATTCATCTGAATCTAGTGATAGCCTGAGAAAATATGTGATTTTTTGAAGATGTAGGTTCCATTTAGTTCATCCAATGGGTAATCAATGATAGGAATGGGAAACTTATCCTTAATGGTCAATTTATTAAGGGTGTGAAAATTTGGACACATGCACCAAGAACCTTATTTTTTTTAAACCATCACTACAGGGGATGAACATGGGTTGGTACTTGGGTGAATGAAACTTACCTCTAGTAATTCCTGCACTATTTTTTCTATTTCATTTTTTTGAGAAAATGGGTATCGATAGGGGTGTACATTAGGAGGTTGACTTACTGGAAGGAGAGGGATGTTGTGATCATGCTCACCCCTGGAGGGAGGTAAGTTCGTGGGAATCTCAAAAACCTTATGGTGATTTTCCAAGACTAGTTGTAGATTAGGATAGACAGCTATAGATGATTGATCACTTACTTGGATAACATTAAGTTGAGAAATCACACCATGGTTTCCTTTCTTTAGGAGTTTCTCCATTTGCTAAGAACTAATAATTTATGGGGATCCTGCTTGTAGCCCTTAGAGGGTATAGGTGCGATAATCTTGAGTAAAACTCATATATAACTCATGATAATCCATGGTAATCAGTCCCAGAGTTTGAATCCATTTAAAACCCAAGAAAATATTACAACCTCCCATGAAAATGAAAAAATGTGAGTTTTCAAGTTATACTTGTCCATTTAGAGTTTGACATTCTCACAACGTCCCCCACATTTCATTGTACCACCATTATCTATGAGAATTTGGAAATTAGAAATGAGTCTAACAAAGTAATTTACATCCTCAGTGACCCTGCGATGAAAAACATTATGGGTGCTACCACTGCTAATAAACACCACGACCAACCTATATTTGATGTAGCCCTTATTTTTTATCTTTGAGGAGTAGAAATACGTACGAGAGAATGAAGAGATATGATAGGTTCCTCTAGTTCCACAGGATATGTGAATGGATCAGGTATGGGAGAAGTGGGTTTTGTGTCCTATGAATATATGGCCTCACCTGACAGGATGGAGGTGGCTACTGACTAATCAATTTGGAAAAAAATGTGTTCACATCATTTGTGTCCTGGCGAATACTTTTCATCGCAGTAATATAAAATTCATTGCTTCTGACATTCAACCATTTCTGCTGGAGATACCTTTTGGAATTTCAAAGTTTGGGTCAAATCAGGGGAAGCCCTTGGACAAAGGTAGTAGGGAACTGCATAATGAAGTGGTTGTGCATGAAGAAAGGTCTCATCCTCCAATGCTAATTGGCATACCTACATCCAGGTAACATGATGGCGCATGCAAACATGAGTCCTAATCACATCCTTTAAGCCATTGATGAATACTTTGAGATAGAACTCATCAGATAAGCCCTTAGTTATGATAGCCAATTATTTAAATTCTATGATGAAGTCTGCTACTGACCCTTTTTGTTTTAGCTTCATGAGACATCCCAAAAAATGAGATTCCTTATCAAAATGGGCACAACTTTCTTTGGTGAACATGGTCCAAGTTGGTTTTCGTGGATAGCATTTATTATTTCATTTCCACAATTTCCATCGTTCTTGATTCAAGTATAGAACTCATACATGGATTTTGGTCTCATCATCCTGAATATTATGGAGAGAGAAGTCCATTTGGGATATCCACCCGACCGGGTCTAATCCATCAAATTTGTGCATCTCAACTTTGGGTACCTTATTCCAAGAATTTAGAGAACCCCAAGGAGAGTAGGAATTATGAGTATGCTCATAATGGGAAAAGTGAGGAGCCTCATAATGGTGCTCTTGGTTCTTACCCTTGATGTGCAACACAAGTTCATGTACTTCGTAGGTGAGTGCATTTGGGTTCTTGGTGAGGGTTTCCAAGTTCGTATTGAGGGAGTTCATGTGTTGGTTCATGTTTTTCGACAGGTGGGTTACCTTACTGTCCAAATATTCCAAGTTTTGAGAGAAGGTGGTAGGGGCTATTGGGGTTGTTGAGTTAGAATTATACTACAATGATCAACACAAGATAAGGAGTCTAGTGGGATAGGTGGAAAATGAGGGTGTCAAGAAGGGTGGTCAGGTCAATGGACAAAAAATAGGCTAAAAAGCGATAGGTACCACAAATATCAGGAAAAAGAGAGGAATCCAATAGTATAGTTCCCAAATAAGGATGTAGAAGGGGGTCGAGACCATAGAAAAAAAAAGGTGTAAAAACAATAGGTAACATTGTGATCAGGATGAAAAGAGGAATCCAATGGGATAGGTCTCAAATAATGGTCCAATTAGGCCCTAGATTTTTTTTTTTACTCCTGCAGAGTTATACTCTAATATGAATACTTTTGTAATGTCGGAATGCCCAAATTCTTAATTGTAACAAATATGTAGTCTATTTGCAGCCTGAATGCATGAGGCAAGGTTGCACAATAATATATCTTGTCAGTTCCTTTTATTTTATGTTCTCGTCCCAAGGGTTAGGGTTTTTAGGGTTCCTATAAACAAGGGTTTATATTGTGCTATAGATCCTTGATATACATGTGGGGTTGAACAATAGTACTTGAACCAATATCTTAGGGCACCAACTAAGGAGGTTAGATCGTACCCTTAGCCGTACTGCCCAATTACCCATGTACTAGAGAGTATCTTATCGAGTGTTATTCTCGGTGGAACTATATCAATCAATCGATCGATCGGTTGATCTATGGATGGTTTCGGGATATCTAGGCCAATATGTATACGTGTGTTGTCTGATGCACTACCACTAAAAGGGGTACCAATAGAAGTTACAAGGGTTTCCAACAATGTCAGCATAAAAACCTCTTGTATTCCCTGTGTGTATGATTCCAGGACAATAAATTTATGCATTGAACAACAAATCATTGTAGCTCAAAGACGTCGAAATGCGTCTCTACCCTGGAAAAATTTAACCCACAATTCGTTCTCATGAAAGAGCTCTGATACTACTTGTAAGGTACCATATGTAATATATTATGTAGAAACTAGAATATTTAGCAATTATCAAGGGAACAAAAAAATATTGACAGAGACCTACCATAAATAATACTAGAAATAATATCTTTGTTCAAGAAAGAAATGTTCACTTTCCTCTTTAAGGGGGAAACCTCCAGTACATCAGAGCTCTATTACAATAATTTCTCAAGACATCTTTCTCATACCTCCTAATCTTATTTATACCAATTATATCTTCTAGAGAACATTCTAGAGGAATATCCTTCTAGAAGTGAAAGATTCTATTAGGTCTTCTTACATTGACTTGTTCACATTTATTTAATAGGCCTTATTAAATAATGTTGTCCTTATTACATGGAAAATATATATCATTCTCTATAATAACAAACTAAGAGGGGTTAGGATAAGATCCTAACAAGAAACCTCCCATGGTGGATGAAAAAATATATGACCGAGAAGGAGATCTTATTAATTTGTTTCTCTAAGAATAAATCACATGACAGAGGAACGAGATGATGGAAACTTTTTCCCAAATCCTTCAACAAATGATAATGGTAGATAAGACATCTTCAAAAAGAAACCATTTTGAAGGTGTGACACCCTTCAAGGTATAATTTATCTTTGACATTCCTTCATTTGAAGGAAATATATATGCACATGCTTTGGAGAAATGGTTAAATCCATTAGAGGGTTATTACTCAATTCAAAAAAAATTGGAAATAAAAAATATCACTTTTTTTCTCATTAAGACCTTCCCCATGTTAAATATTGGTGGTAGAAGTTACTGGGAGAGTCTTGACGAAAATGAGTATACAACATTTTGGATAGAACCCACTTGGGAATATTGTGTTGATGCCCTAAAGGAGGAATTCTACCCTCTCAAAAACTATGATGACCAATACATAATATGGACAACTTTACATTAGGAGAGATACAATATGGTGTTAGAGTACACCAATATATTCCATATCTTGCACTCAAACATGGGTATTAGATATTCCATGCAACACCTGGTTTTGAATTAATGCAGTGGTCTATATAGATACATCCAAAAAGAGATAGATTTCTTGAACATCTCCTCACTAGGATATACTTATCAATATGCTATCAAAATCAAGAAAAAAAAGAAAGTAGAGGAATAATAAGGAGTTTGTGTTTTCAAATCCGCCACAATAGAAGCATGGTAAAGGTGGCTTCAACTCACACAAAAAAATGTAGATCAAGGATAACCAACCTCAAGACAACTAATCCAAGCCACAAGCAAATAAGAGAAATGGGAAGTCAAAGAAGGACACTAGAAAGTGGTGTGAGATCCAAAAAATTCCCTGGAACAACAATGGTGAATGTCACTCAAAACGATCATTATTGGCCGAGATGAAAGAAAAAGAATCAGACTCAGGATCAAAATTTAATTTAGAGAAAGATAAGGGAAATTTGATCATTGACATAGAATGCAATGATACCATTGCAAATAAAAATATCTAACCAGAAGAATCAAAGGAGCCTAAGGAGGTGGGTAACATCTTCTATTCACATATGTGGGTGAATGTAGCATCCCCAGCATCCAACTAGGCTATGCCACATAAAATTTTCGAATTGTATACAAAATTAAAACATATACACACAGAAACTATTGCAGAAATTTATATATATAAATTAAAACAGGAATATACATTATGAAAATGTACAGATTCATACAAAATAATAATAAAAATACACATGCAACACACACATGAAAAACCCATAAAAATAAACACATACAAAATAATGCAACATATAATTTAACACAAAATGGACACTTATCTTGGTAAAAATATCACCAAATATGTACAGACCTTCCATGTTCCTCCCATCCTTAGAAAACAATGCTAAAAACTCTCAACAGTGGTTCACCCCCGAGTTGGGACTAAACACCACCCAGGTAAAGGAATTCCTAACTAGGTTGATGTATCTCAGACAACAGGAAAAACTCCATCATAGGTGCCAACTCAAACGAACAGCCTATAGTCGCTCATTCCCCACATGACTTTCCCAACCCAAGAAGTGTGCCCCTTCTCTGTTGAATAGTCCTTCGGCTATGCCACTTCCTTTCCGGGGCTTCAGCAACAAGCTTGATAGGAAGTCTCAGATCCTTGTAGTTGCAGTTTGGCACCTTCGGGAAATCAATTCCCAACAATTCTCTCACCTAGAGAGAATTTCTCACGGGCCTAACAACCTTCCTCTTCAATATCCCATAGGCATGACAACCATCTTCTTCATTATTTTGCAAGCTTGACAACCCACTTCTTTAGTCCAACTCCTAAGCTAACTGGGTACAGGTATAGGTACAAGAATGACTATATATACAGGTATACATACAAGTATAGGTACATGTACAAGAAGGTACAAGTATAGGTACATGTACATGAAGGTGCGAAGGACAGCTGAATGGGTGAGTGAATGACGATGGAATGATGGAAAATGAACTAAGTCCAAAATATATGCATGTATGTTCCCAACTTGAAACTTGTCATGTTGAGAACTACTTTGGCCCACTTGTCCCCATCCTTAGAACTTAGGATAAAATAATTATCCATACTTTATACATTAATGAATATTAATATAATATTCCTTTTTGGCTTAAGCTCCCTAGCTTAGCCCCTTATCCTTAACTTTTTTCCCCCTTTCCCTAACTAGTGGAGTTTAGTCCCACATACTCTTTTGTCGTGGTCGATCTACACGCAATGATGCATTATATTAATGATAAGACATATACAAAGAAGGCTCACTGGCCTTTAACATCTAGGATCTCCGGCCTAATTCAACACATAACCCTCCTAGCTTATAATAACTAGCTCACTAGCCTATAAATCACAACATATACACAAAGGCTCCCTGGCCTCAAAAACATGCACACTTAAGTTTGTTGTGCACGGTATCCTAGAATGTGCACACTTCATAATTTTAGTGCATAGTACATGTGCACACTATACCATGGAAGGTGCATGCAAAATGATATCAAAAATCTCACCATCTTAAGTACATTTGTATTTACATTTATAGTTGGGATTCATCCTAGGGGAATTACATTCCCTTCCCCCTTATTTATGCACTATCCATAATGCAATATATACACATATACTACCTAAATTTAAAAAACCCTAAAAAATATGCAGGTATTATACCCGCATAGAATCCTCATGCTCCCAAGTTGCATATTCATGACCGTACTAGGTCCATTGGACCTTTACTAGATCTATGGCTCGATTACAGAGCTGCTTGATCTTCTGGTCCAATATGCACACTAGATGCACTTGAAAGGCACCTTCTTGCTCCACCTGAATCACATTCCAATCAATGACATGATTAGAATCAGGTATATACTTTTTGAGCAATGATATATGGAATACATTATGAATAGACGTTGATTCAGGCAAGGAAAGAATGTATGCTACAGGCCCAATCCTCTCTAGGATTTCAAACAACCCACAATAGCGAGTTGCCAACTTTGAACAATTTCCAAATTTTAGGGAACTTTTGTTGGACTTTACTTTCAAGAATACATGGTCACCCACTTTAAATTCCCTATTAGTTCTTCCCTTATCAACATAGTTTTTCTTCATGTCTTGGGCAACCTTTAAATTTTGTCTTATTTTCAACATTTTCTCTTCCATTACCCTGAGTAATTTTGGCCCAACTACTGCTCTATCTGTTGGGTTGTCCCAACTTACTAGTGTGCTTCATCTTCTACCATAAAGGGCCTCAAATGGGCTCATCTTTAGAGATGCATGGTACCCATTGTTACAATAAAACTCTACTAAGTGTAGGTAGTCTTCCAATTTTGATGGTTTATCCATCACATACATCCTCAATATATCTTCAATCACTTGATTCACCCTCTCTATTTTCCTATCTGATTATAGATGATAAGTTGTACTAAAATTCAAATTTGTTCCAAATGCCTTAAATAATCCCTTCCAAAAATTGATGTAAATTTTCGATCTCTATCAGACACAATTGTCTTGGGTATACCATGTAATCGCACAATTTCTCTCATATAAATATCAACAATGATGGCTACCTTGTGAGTGATCTTTATTGGAATAAAATGGGAAGCTTTAGTAAGCTTATCCACCACTACCATAATAGAATCATGTTGCTTTCTTGTTCTGGGCAGTTTGGTGATGAAATCCATTGTTACAACTTCCCATTTTCACTCATGAATGGGTAATGGTTGCAAAAAACTAGTTGGGTGTCTATGATTATCCTTTACCTTTTGACACTCCAAACATTTGGAAATAAAATCAATAACTTCTTTCTTCATTCCTTGCCAATAATATTATCTCTTGACAGTTGCAATAATTTTCTGATAACCTGGGTGCCCAGCATAAGGTACATTATGCATTTCACTCAATATCACATTTTTCAATTTCTGGGAATTTGGTACATAAATTCTTCCCCTATATATGATAATTTCATCATTTTCTAGCTTATAGTCTTCAATTTTATGTTGCAAAATACCTTGCTGTAATTTTGTCACTAATTCCTTGTATTGCAAATATGATTTTGCAACCTCCAAGATTATTTCTTTCAATTATGATTGGTCCATGCTAATGGATGTAGCATGAAACTCATGCACTCTTTTGCTGATTGCATCAACCACCTTGTTCTCTTTCCCTTTGATATGCTTTATCACTTTTTTGAGCTTGTAAAAACTATATACTAAAAGGGAACTCTTTGGATTCTCCTTTAATATCTTTCCAGACTCTCTAAACATGGATTTTTTTTCCAAGAGAGATTGTTTCCTTTCACACTCACTAAAAGGATTTGAAAGGACATCTATTTGGTGTAAGTTTAACCTTTTTTCAAACTGAATGGACTAATTATGAAAAATGAATACTCTAGTCAACCTTGGCTAGAAGAGTCCCCCCTTGTATTGTTTTACACTTTTTCAGGCTCATGGGACTAAAATTATGAAAAAGAACAACCCTAGAATCTTATTTAAGTTCTTTTCAGGCTCTATAAATGTGAAAAGACCTCTGCGTTTGTTGGATATATTTCTATTTTCGACTCCCTAGTTCAGTGGTAGTTAACTGGAGTTAGTTCTAATTTAAACTTTATATTTTATACCATCACTATTATGCATGCATTCCTAAGAAAATCTCAATACTTGTTCGCTTTTCTTAATTATGGAATATTTTGTCTTATATGAGTGTATATCACTCATTCATTGTATCTATAGTTGATCATCTCATTGGAGTAGTGTGAATATATTTTCTCATTCTTCCATATTGAATCTCTCATCTTTTTCTTGATAAGATTTGTTTGTATTTAGCTAGGTCTCCTATGTAGGTTTCCATGAAACATTGACATGGTATAAATGTTGAGATTCTTGGAACAAAATAGAAAATACAAAGAAGAGTGAAATCATAGTTTCAACGAAAGTAATCCACGTATCCGAAAGTGTCGCACCCTCTCCATGTCGAAAGGTGCGATAGTCGCACGCAAACTTACACAATTCCAAGTGTCACGGGCAATGTCATACTTTAACCTTAAATAGGGTGCTACAATGTCTCTTTTTTTCCTTCCAATAGGGTGCGATAGTGTCTCTCTGTGTCCTTCCAATAGGGTGTGGCAATGTTTCTCTATGTCCTTTAGACAGGGTGCGAAAATCTTCAAAAATTGACTTTTACAATGATTTCTCAGAATTTTTCACTTGCAAATTAAGGTTATTTTTTTAGGGTTTTCAAAACCAATAAGAGGGATGGATACAACACCAATTCTTAAGTCAAATTTGGTGCTAATTCTCACACCATACAATTATTTTGAATGGAATATGAAGGCCAAATTCTAACTCAAAAGGAAAGTATTATATAATTTGACAATGGAGACAGAAACATAACCTACATCAGCAATTGAGAAGACCAGATGGGTGAAACGTAAGGATGAGGCCACAAGACTTCTTCTTTAGTTAATTTCAACTCATTTATGGTTTCATTATTCTACATGAAATACTCCAAATTATATCTATACCACCTTGTAAGGTCTCTTTGGAAAGCAGGATGAGATGAGAGGTCATATGCTTGAGGTAGAGTTGAATACCTTGGATCCTAAATTTTTTGATAATATACAATATTTCTTTACCAAGATTAAATCTTTGATATTGAGCTTAGAATATTGTGGTATTTATAAGTCCAAACAAGTGAACCAACTTATTTTAACAATCATGCCTAAGCTAGGACCATAATATGTTGTCTATGTCTCCACTTTCTATTCTAGCAGATATTTTTTGTGATCGAAGTGGAACATGCCAACCATGGAGAAGTTTGTTGATTCTCTCACACATGAGTGGAAAAAAATCATTTATATGGGTTTAATTAAAGAACCCAAATCACATGAACTCACCATGAAGGATGGAAAAGGGTCATCAAATAAAAAATACAAACATAAAAGAAAGGAGAAACATAAAAAAAAGGAGGGATATTCCAAATCCGTCAAGTATTCTTCGGGTTCCAGAGACTCTTCAAATTCCAAAGGAAACAAGAAGAAGGGAAAGAAATTCAATTATTTCAATAAATAAAATCATGAAGAATCCACATGCATGAAGAATCAAATCGATCTTATGGCATAGGTACTTCAAAAGAACAATCTTGGAAATTTCATTCCTGAAGGAGCCAAGAAAAAGAAGGAAGAAAAGAATGCTCCTAAGAAAGGTGATCATCATTCTCTTGCTGCAATTAATTTCTCATTTGATTCATGAATTTTAGATTCTATCACATCACATCATATGGAAATGAAAGTGGAAGTATTTAATTCTTTGATTTCATGCTCAAGACCCTCTATTCTCATGGGGGATGATACTCCCATAGAAGTAACAGGAGGGGGAAGAGTGGAACTCCCTAATGGAAGTTTTGAGAATGTTTTACATGTTCCAAATATTTCTATAAATATTCTCTCAGCTTATCAGATCACTCAAACAGATAAAAAGGTTGAATTTACATCATATTCAATGTTTTTACTTGAAACACATGACAATTCCATTATTGCAATTGGTGAGGTAGATCAAAAATCAAGGTTGTATAAATTCACTAAGTTTGTTGACCATGATTCCTCTTTACTACTAACACATGATGAATATGGTAGTAGAGTATGGCATGAGATATTTGGTCATTTAAACTTTAGGTACATGCAACGACTTTCCAAGCAAGGAATGGTCAAAGGCTTTCCAGACATTCACTTTTTTGAAGGGATTTTTGAAGGGATTTTTGAAGGATGAATTCTTGGCAGGCATCTGGAAGAGATGTTTGAAAAGGGGAAGGCAAGGAGAGCATCCTATTCCTTGGAGCTTGTCACAGTGATATCATGGTTCCATTTCTATATCTACATATCAACAAAGAAAGGTATGTCCTTACCTTCATTGTTGATTACTCACGCTCTACTTGGGATTATTTTCTTAGGAATAAGTCTGACGTTTTTGAGAATCTCAAAGACTTCAAAGATCTAGTAGAGACATAAAATGAGAAGAAGATCAATATCCTCCGTACAAAAAATGGGAGGGATTATATCAACAAAGATGTTTAGAATATTGTTCATGAGGTTGGTATCCAATTGCAGCTTACAGTTCCATACACTCTGCAGCAGAATGGAGTTGTTGAAAGGAAGAACATATCTCTCAAGGAGATGACCAGTTGCATGTGGCATGCAAGGTCTCTTCTTTCCAATCTTTGGGTTAAGGCACTTAACTATGTTTCTTACATACAAAACATATATTCTCACATATATGTTGAGGAAATAACACATTTTGAGGCTTGAATAGGTGACAAACCATATGTCACACACTTGCGCATCTTTGGATATCTAGCATGGGCCCATAGTCCTTCTGAAAAGAGACAATAATTAGATCCACAGAGAAGACCCTATATATTTATGGGATATACAAATGATATGAAGGGATATAGGTTGATTGATCCCTCTACAGACTAGCTGATCATTGAGTGTAGTGTTCAGTTTGAGGAGAGTCCTTTGCGTCCACCACCAATGCAACATGCAGATAATCTTGTGCTTCCATCAATTCTATACATCAAAGTTGATGATTCCATACACTCAGATGCTACATATTCAAACTTAGATTCAAAGTATTTTGTACATGTATTTGAGTAGGTAGTACAACCATATGAGGAGCCAATGCCAAATCTTCAGAAGATGCCCAAGTGGGGACTGTCCACACTTTAGGAAACCTTCTTATGTACTTTCATCTTCTGAACCAATGATTCCCATGCATTTATATATGGTTTAATATTCCAATTTGAAAATATACAGTGAGGTTGTGGGAAATCCATTATGGGAAGTAGCCATGTAGGAGGAGTATGACTCACTCCTAGAGAATCATACTTGGTATCTAGTTCCACTTCCACCAGGGAGGAAACTTGTCAAATGAAAATGGGTCTATAGGACTAAGAGAGTAGCATATGGTCATGTGAGAAGATACAAGGAAATATTAGTTTCAAGAGGATTTCAACAAATTCATGGGATAGATTATAATGAGACCTTTTCTCCTATAGAAAATATGGACTCCATTCACTTGGTTCTAGCCATTGTAGCAAATAAAGGATGGGAAGTTCACCAGATGGATGTGAACTTCCCATCCTTTATATCTACATGGAGTATCAACTGGGGTTCATTCATAAATCCTCTTTAGTATGTATATTGAAGAATTCACTCTATGGCCTCAAGCAAGAACCTAGAGAATGGTATGAAAAGATTAACTCTTATTTTTTTTCACATGATTTAGTTAGATGTAAATATGATTGCAATGTTTACATATTGAGGGATACTAATCCTTTGATGATTTTAGTACCTTATTTTGATGATCTTTTAATCACTGGTATATTTTCTTCAACCATTGTTGTGGTCAAAGATATTTTGGATGACAGGTTCTATATGACATATATAGGTCCATTTCATTTCTTTATTGGTATAGAGATTAGTCAGGATTCTCCTGGAATCACACTTTCTCAGGCTGAGTATGTTAGGGATCTTCTGGATAGACTCCACATGATAGACAATAAGTCTGTGCCTACACCCTTCTTATCTGGGATGAGAGTTGAGTATGGCATGGATACATCATTAGTGGACAACACTTTGTATATATAGTTGGTGGGGATTATTCTGTATCTCACCCACACCCATTTGGATATCTCATATGTAGTAGGATAAGTTTGAAGATACATGAAGGATCCCCATGATATGCACTAGAATAATTCCAAGTGCATCCTCAAATATGTTTAGGTAACAATGATTTATGGAATTCACTATGAAGTTGGTTGTGCATTAAATCTCATAGGATTCACAGATTCAGCTTGGGTTGGAAATGGAACAGATTGCAAGTCCACTTCCAGGCACAATATCAGTTTGGGGTGAGGTCCTATTTGATGGTCAAGTAAGAAGCAATCAACCATTTCTTTATCTTCTGTAGAGGCCAAGTACATAGGAGTAGTCAATTGTTTCATTCATTCACTTTGGATTCATTACTTCCTTATCGAGCTTGGTATCTAGTTTCACTATCCGACTGTCATATGGTGTGGCAATCATAGTACACTGAGATTTTACAAAGATCATGTACAATTGCAGGGAACCAAACACAATGAGGTCCACATGCATTTCATCGGAGATACAGTACATGATAGGATCATTGACCTGTAGTTTTGTCCTTCCTCTGAAAAAACTACTGACATCTTCACCAATACCTTCACTGGGATGAAGTTTCAGAATTTGTGGGATCGTCTTGGAGTGAAGAACATAGTTTCCTAGAAGCTTCCTTTTCTTATTTTGATACATTGTATTCTGAGGGGGGGGTTTGTTCCCACATGGTTTCCCCTCTTTCCTCATTTTCATTCATCATTAATTAGTTTCATTGTACATGAGTACCTAATATGGCCTAGTTGTCGGGACTCGGTTTTTATTACTCAATAATGATGTTCAGGGGGGTGTTGGAGATTTTTCTATTTTTAACTCCCTAGTTTAGTGGAAGTTAATTGGAGCTAGTTCTATTTTAGAATTTCTATTTTAGAGCATCACTATTATGCATGCATTCCTAAGAAAAAATCATTTCTTGTTTTCTTTTCTTAATTATGGAATGTCTTGTCCTATATGAGTGTATATCACTCATTCATTGTATTGATAATTGAACAACTCATTGGAGTAGTGTGAATATATTTTCTCATTCTTCCATATTGAATCTCTCGTATTTTTCTTGATAATATTTGTTTGTATTTTATTTAGCTAGGTCTCTTGTGCAGGTTTTCATGAAACGATGACAAATTTTATCTTCTTTGGGATAGTAAAATTATACACTAAAGGACCCATATGGGATCAAACCTTTCCTTCTTCAGGTTCATTAAAAATGTGATGAGGGACTCATTGAAGATTAGCTATATGGATCATTTTTTATCCTCCTCAAGCTCATTAAAAAACAAAGAGGTACTCATTGTCCATGGTGGGGGGAAATTGAGGGAAGTGGGTCAATGTTTGGAAAGAATTATGGAAGTTGTTTGTTGTCACCCTTGAACATGGAACTTGTTTGCATCTTGTCTTAAAGTTGGATAATCTTCTTGTCTCTAAGGCATACCAATCATATGAGTCATTATAATCCTTCAGCTCACCCAAAGAGATTCCCAATTATCTTCAAATTATGATTTGGTCTATCTCTAAGTTGATTCTATGTTTCAAAGTCATTTGTTGTGCCTCACAATGTTCAAGGGAAGTTTCATCCCAAATCAACCACTTTGCAGTGTCACCAAATTTCATCCTTGTGTCAATTTGTGCTCATTTGATCTATCATCTTATATCACTTTCCTGTGTCAGTTTCATGTTGATGATGGGAGAAACATCATGGCCATCCTTCAATGATTTTGTTCCTATCGAACTCAACACATTACCCATGAATTATACATAGAAACCAGTCAGTACCTTGGAACCTGCACATCTCAATGGCAGGTATCCTCACTTTCAACAATAGTTTTACATCATTAAAATATGACCAAATGATTCCATGAATGTTCAACTTCAACTCATTTATTCACAATCGCTTGAATGTACTAGAGTACCTTGGGAGTCATTGTCATCATTGGTGATTTCCCTCACACTTTTTAACAATATATATCAATGACCAGTAATCAAGTGGTTTCTACCATGTTCAACATCAACACATCTATTCACGTGGCTAGAATCGTACCATTTCAGGATTAGAATGAAGACCCTGGGAACTTCTAAAGTACCCAAGTTGTGATGGAGACTATTTAAGTACTTAGAATATTCCAATATGGTCATCATGTTGGTGATCTTACTCATATACATATATTTTCACATAGATCCACTTTATATTGTTTCATGGCTATGTTTTTGTCATATCGTAGCTTCATTGTGTATTATTTCATGGATACAACCTAATTAAGTCATAGAGATATGAATCCACATTGTATATTTTGTGACCATATCCTTTGTTATTGATTTCATGGATATGCAGTGTATTGGTCGGTGTCCATGCTTTGAGTCAGTGTATTTTGAGCATGTGTGTTCTTACCTCGGAGATGATATGTATATATTTTTTGATGTTTGTTTGTAGCTTCCATCCATATATCCTACTACAACACCCTCACATGCATATTTTTGTAAAGTGTTTCGGTCATCATATTTTCATCTAACCTCACACCTTAGGGGGAATATGTTACACACCTAATTTTCTCACTACCAAATTTCACGCTTAAGTATCACAACTATTATACACCTAAGTGTCGCACCTAAGTGTCAAACTTAAGTGTCACAATTTACCAAGTGATACAAAATTCCTTACACACTACTTATTTCTTTATTATATATACATGAAACATATAACTTGATTCAGAATTAATTTACTGATCCTATTGACGTGATTTATAGAAAATGATGATGTTCCCTTTATCCAAAAACTCATAAACTCATGATTAATTTGCATATTATTGATATTACACAACACAAAATAAAAGAACTCAATATATATATATATATATATATTGTAAAGTGTTTCAGACATCATCTTTTCATTTGACCTCACACCTTAGGTGGAATATGTTACACACCTAAGTTTCTCACTACCAAATGCCGCGCTTTAGTATCGCAACTATTATACACCTAAGTGTCGCACCTAAGTGTCAAAATTAAGTGTCTCACTTTACCAAGTGATCCGAAAATCCTTACATGCTACTTATTTCTTTAGCATATATACATGCAACATATAACTTTATTCAAAATTAATTTATTGATCTTATTGACACGATTTACAGAAAATGATGATGTTCCCTATTGTTTCCTTTTCACCACTTGAATGAGAAAAAGAGGGGCACTTGCAAGTCTATTTGGGCCTACTGGAAAAGATAGATGTTAGTGTATGAATTAACCAATCCAAACACATGAAATAAACAAACAACTAAGCTAGAAACAACTAAGAAAATAACTAAGGAAATGAAATTAAAATGCATAAGAAACTTTGAACCAAGATCAGTCAACCAAATGACCAATAATAATGCCACCAATGGATAACTATATTAGTGGGAAAACACCATAGAGAAAGGAGGAATTATGGATCCCTTCTTCCTCCTTAGGAGGGATCTTGATTAAACTAGAAAGAAAATGGTGAAGAAATCCAATCCTATTCCCTCAAGAGGTGAGGTGAATAGCTTATTGAGATGATGCTAGAATACTCCAAGAAGAAAAGAGGTTTCTTGAAGGAGAATGGAGGCAAAATAACAATACTATGAGATTCTTAAATTCTTGGTGCACCCATGGCCTCCTTTTATAGCAAGTCTTTGAGGAAATATCCAACTGGTTCTTAGTATGGACAAGGGGGTCTTTAGGGCACCCTTAGGTCTTTGACCAACCTCCCATTCAGATTCAACTTGTATTCGAGGGTCAAATCAAGTTGGGACTTGGTCCATAAGTGGGCGAGGGGCCGACAAGAACCATAAATGTGTCATTCACAGGAGTGCGCTGATTTTCTTGTACACAGTCGTGCATATGGCACATTGTGCACTCTACAGGCTTCTTTGGCCCATGCACTATGCTCGTGCTTCCTTTAGTGTTTTAGCACATGTTAAATTTTTGACCAGTTGTATAGTTTTTGCCTCTTGGAAATGCATTTTTGGTGCTATAGGTGAACTAATAGGTGTTTGGAGATGTTGTATTCCTGTAACCATTATCATGCGATGTTGCAGATGAAATTTCATTGATAACATATGCCCCCTGATGTGTGAGGTTAGTAGCATACGTATAGTCGAAATACATCAATGTTTCTTCTACTGAGAGTACCATTGGAATGAAGAGTGTTGATAGGAAATTCAAGAGAAATTTGTTGGGAGAGGGGAAACTATGGGACCTAACCCTTTCTCTAGGTGGAGAAAATTAAATCTGTATACAAACGAGGCGGGCATGCCCCATGCTTGTGTCATCTAGCTCAAAAATAACTTAATTTGTATGCTGATGTAGATAACTGCAGAACCCTCTGGGGCAGTTTGATAATGGATGATGACAATTATGATGGTGAACATACTCTAAAAAGAGGCAATGACACCTGTAAGAAGTGTCGGTGACTCGTAGGCATTGATAGCCTAACAAATTCAGAGGTCTTCGGCTAGTAAAAAAAACTGCAATAGTCACATAGTAAAACCCACTATAACATGAGATTGTGTTGAAGTCGAATGTTATGGGGTTCCCTGATAGTAGAGAGAAATGATGGTTCTCTCTATGGCATCTGAGACTCCTCATTGTAAAGGTAATGAGAGTCAAGATATTGTCACCCTTATGGAAACTATCTTGATGTCGATAAAAAAGGGAGATGCAACTCCAAGAAGCAAAAAAGGGATTCATGAAATCCATTAGATAAGATCATGAAATGATAAGAAACATGAACGAAGTCAATTAGCAACTAGACTCAAGACTGCCCTTGGTTGGGGGTATGTTTGAAGGATTATTGGAAGCAACTGTGAAACTGTATATAGTGCCAGGGGGACAAATAGACATGAGGTTAAATTGTGCCAGAGGCGTGACAAAATGGGTAAAATCAGAGATCAGGGGTACATGGACTATGGGATAATCAGGGTTTATGGATGATGTCAACATGAGTAGAGGATAGTGAATTCCCCAACCAAGGGCGACATGGGTTTCTTTTCCAGAAAACAAGGTCATCAAGGGTGACAACAAAAAGATAAGTAAATGTTAGAAACAAAGGATTTTTACAATTACCACATGAATAAAGAATAATTTGGGATGCGTGTACAGATACAAAAATGGGTGCCCCAATGAAAGATGGCTTGGCCTGTGAGGGTGCAAGTTGTCTGGAGGACTGGTGGAGGGTGGGGGGCCCATGGATGTGTTTCTATATGAGGTAAATGTATGGAGGGAAATATGAAGGTGGGAAAACTGATTGTGGATGAAATGGAGGTTTAATGATATTGTAGAGGTGCATTCAAAATAGAACCATGATGAGATAAACTAGGAGTCCATTGGGAAAGATAGAAAAATTATGAGAAGGGGTATGTGGCTGATTCTCGGAAATGCATAAGACTATTGGGACTACCATCCCTAGGGGGTAAGCACAACATGAGTGTCAAAGTGCCAAGGGGGACTATGAATGCGACAACTCATGTGGGGGAGAGTGCTAGTGGGTGACAGTACCAAAATGATGTAGAGGTGACAACACTGCAAAGCCAGATGTGAGGATCCTAAAGGTGAATGTCAAAGGGTGTGACTAGGAGATGCAATTGGTATTCAGAGAAAATGATTACATGTCAGTGTTGATCACATACCTGAAAGGG